>JAVLUE010000458.1:0-20001 GCA_034190945.1 Octodonta nipae
TTGTAGACTTAATGTATATAGAATTTATTTTAAGTGTTTTTCATGGTAGCTTTTCCTTGAAATGGAATACTGAAATATCATCAAAACAGCTTCGAACATTCGGTTTTGTTGTGGCTTATATGAATGTCAATAAGAATATTGAAGTATCCATTTTAACATTAAAATGAATCTTATAAGTGATAGTATTGTGAAGGAACATCTCAAACTTGTGAAATAAGTTTGTAGAAGAAACATATGTAAAGTATTTATTTTGTGTAATTTAAATTTTTATAGTATTATCATCATTTAATTGTATATGTAAATCATCGGCTTTTACCTTATACAATAAATATTTAGTCAAATATTTAAATAATACATTGTATTTTGTTGCTGGTTGAATAAACGAAACATGTTGAAAAGGAGTTATTATTCTATCCAAGATCTCTATGGCATATCCCAACCTAAGTAAGAGAATAAAATAAAAACTCCTTAAAGTATGACTAAAAGATGAACTAGAATACAAAAAGGATCAAGACAGTGGGTAAAACAATTATGGAGTTGGTGTGAATATATGTAGGCAAATATATATATAAAGATGAAATAATAAACGCTCAAAGAATATAAAATGAAAATGTTTAAGCCATTTATCATTTTTCTCATACATCTGGAATATATAATATGAAATAATAACCTTTGAAACAATATAAAATGTAAAAGTTTAAACCATTTATATACAGGGTGTAAATAGTTTGACATATATAGGTGCAGATAGTACCCACCAAACAAAACAAAAAACTCTTATAACACTATGGTCTAAATGCCTTAATAAGCAAGAATATTTGAAATACATGTTAAGTAAATTCTTGTCAATGTGGCAAAAACTCTGATTTGCTTGTAAATAATAAAGGAATGAGTCACCATGAACACCTGTTATTTTTTTGTAAAATCAAGTTTCGAGTGCCGGTAGATTTATTTAGGTACATAAAATTTTATGAAATATTATTTTCAAAAATGTACCTTTTAATTTATCGATTTATTTTATGCATCAAAGTTGTTTACATTATGATACTAATGCGATATATATTAAACAAAACATTTCTTATATGTAGTTCTTTTATATTCTTCGAGAAATAATTGTTACTAAGACTTATCTTAGACAAATAAAAACCTTTGACCTGCAGGAGGTCATTATGATAGACCTCTGGCGAGCAAACGGATTATTTTTAGTAAATATTCAAAATTCAATATTCTTGTTATTACATTTGCTTTCCCCACAAATTAATAGCATGTCAGGTCTTTACCTAATTGTATGATTGTCACTGTTTGTCACAAAATAATACACTGGAACTCACAATTCACAACAGATTTTACTTATTTTTCCAATTTATATTTTAAAATGAAAATCAAATAACTTACGCTATGTCGAATGTTACGCAAAAATCACTTTCACTTTCTTAAAAGAACCGGGCAGCAAAAAAGCATTCATGGCAGCGGCCAGCTGTAGTACTGAGTATATGCTATGTTGCCACATCTGATCGGAGAAACGTAGGGCAAATTATAACAGAATATTTAGAGTTTAAATAATAATTTTCAATACAGTTATTAAAGGTGTATACGCTATTGAGTATTTACATATTTAGATTTACAATCATTTTGAAGCCGAAAATCTATTATTCATCTACAGAACTTCTAACTATTTTTTTTGGCAAAACTATAGTTTATTTCTGAAAATGTTATAAAGCTTTTTGATTTGTTTTGACCTGAAGTATTGATCCTCAAAATCTTTGCACTCAAACCGTTTACACCCTGTGTACATATAAAGCATACAACTGAAATATAAAATGTGAAATAATAAACATTGAAACAATATAAAATCAAAATTTTTTTGCCATTTATCAATTTTCTCATATGTCTAAAATATGTAATATGAAATGATAAACATTGAAACAGTATAAACTGTAAATTTTTAAGCCGTTTATGAATTTTATCATACACCTGAGATATGGTAATATTTAATATGATATATTAAACAATGAAACAATATATATGAAATATTGTAATATGAAATAATTGTATTGAAACAATGTAAAATCTAAATGTTTAAACCAATTATCAATTTTATCATATATCTGAAATCTGGTAATATGTAATATGAAATAAACATTGAAACAATATAAAATGTTTGAGCCATTTATTAAATTTATCATACCCCTGAAATATGCAATATGAAATAATAAAATGTTTTAATAAAAAATATAACTGACTTCCAAGTATAACTAAAAAGTTGAAATAAATATAACGAAATACAACTCTAGACAATAAATAACACATTCAATGTCTTTAGGTACCTACACACAAAGTATAAAATTTAAACATTAAAAGGTGCTCATTATGTACAAATTAATTATCTACCTATCTAGTATAATTTTGAAGTTGGTGCCAAGCAAATCTAAAATCCTGTATTGCGTACTTATCTACAAACTTCATTATACTGGCTTGTTGCTTGGCACCGACTTCAAAAATATACTAGATAGGTAGATAATTAGTTAATAATAGAAGAATGAAAACTACATGAGTTCATAAAAACTAAAAAGTTGAAAATAAAACATTTTCAAAAAAATATAACCGACTTTCACTTATAACTAAAAAGCTGAAAATAATTATAACAAAATACAACTCTAGCAAATAACACATTCAATGTTGTTAGGTACCTACCCCGAAAATAAAAAATGTAAGCATTAAACGGAGCTCATGGTAAGCGGTGACTTAATAAGTCAAAAATATGTATTATGTGTGAATATATCTATACAGATAAAGTATACACTTTAAGCTTTAATGAGTTAAATATAAATTTAAAACTGTGTTAATTAATAGCAAGAACGGCAATTTTAGTAGCTGTAAACTAATTAATTTGAAGACGAAATGAATCAGTTTAATTTCAATTATCTTTTATTAAAACACTAATAATTCCACTTCACAATATATTTCAATTACTCGGTTTACGATACCCTATAGGTATCACATTATTGTAAAATTTTTAACCACCCTGTATAACAATTATTCTTCTCCGCCCTATATTTCTTCCTTAATAGATTACCCTTAAAAAACTATACACATCGATAAGGGTTTTGGAAAAATCGACCAATATGTTAGAATGCTTTTCCCAAATTTCACCAATCCGGATATATACTCTATTAAATAAGACCATAATCGTTCAAATCGGTTTACAACAGGAGAAATCAGGTAACATACATACGAAAAAATAAATACGCGAATTGATAACCTCCTCTTTTTTGGAATTCGGTTGATAAACATTGAAACAATATAAAATGAAAATTTTAAGCCATTTATCAATTTTACCATACATCTGAAATATTGTAATATGAAATTTTAAACATTGAAGCAATACAAAATCAAACTTTAAGCCATTTATCAATTTTATTATACATCTGAAATATGTATATACAAAAATAAATCAAAATCTAAAATTTAATGAAGAAAGTATTTGTTTCAAGCACATTATGTAATTTATCAGACGGAAGGGCTTGTAACGATGAATATATAAATACATTTTTTCATATTTTTGAATAATTTGATCAAAAGATATTAACGAAAATGTATAAAATCGACAAGTTTCCCTCCCGCTTTTATCACCGAAACTACGTATGCTAAAATTATGATAAAAACCTGGGAATGTAGGGGCACTTAGTTTACAGTAAACATAAGGTGAAAATCCAGATACTAATTGTAAATTATTTGTTAAAAGATATAAAGAAAAAATACAAAATTCAACCCATAGGAAACTAAAGTAATATCTAATGCGTTTTATGACTGGAACCTCAATGGCTAGGTAAAAATCATTGTGGTGTGACAATGAAAGTACCTAATACTCCGGACAATCTAGACATAAAAATAGTGGTTGAATAACAAAAACTCCAGGAAAGCTGAAATTTCTTGGAGAAAGTGCCACCATTTCTGAGATATAGCAATTGTAAGTCATGTTTTACATGATATGCATATGCATGGCCTTGAATAACATCTGGTAATTTATCCCAGTGTTTTTCAAACATTTACTGAAGAAACTTTTACTGTTCGATGTTCAGATAAAGTTAGTTGTGGAACCAAATAGATATGATTATAGAACAATCAATGATTAAATCCATGAAGACACTTATAGGCATTTCATGAGGAAGAAGTATGAAAGAAAGTGTGATAAGTAAATGGGTTTACGGAATGCATGCAATGAATACTGTGTGTGATGAGTTGGAAGTTATTGCTAATGTTCGAATGGACACAACAGATCAGCATGTAGACGCAAGTGATTCACGACTTAAAAAGATGCTAAAGATATAAAAATACTTCTTGACTGGTTTTCGTCACATGATCCTTTTACCGAAATTAACAAAATCTTATCTATTGGTTCTGGAGTCGTCGGTGGCGATAAAATTAATTGCCATAAAGCTCGTGAAGTTGGGATTGCCTAAATGGCATTCAATAATATAAAACTAAAATACTCGGAAAAAGTACTCCTTCTTTTAGGTGCGAGTAGCACCATGAAAGTTCACGATGAAGAAGAACATGTATACCCCGTTTTATTATTTCCACGCATGAGTGCTACTAAAACTTGAGGATGAAATTACCCGTTATTACTTTTTGATGCAGGTGGAATGCGTAAAACCGCAAAGTCAGTCGATGCTGAGGTTGATTGTACAAACACTACTTTCATTATCGACGGAGGATATCTACTACATCTCTTTGTGTGGGATCAAGAACAAACCTTTAGCGTTATTTTTGAAAAATATATTCAGTATGTATGTAGGCATTATGGTCATGGTAACATAGTGACTGTAGTATTTGATGGCTATAGTGACTTCGGGTTCCAACATTATCTTTGATGAGTCTGACAGTTCCAGCAAACCAACAGCAATTTTTCGCCAACACTAATAATAAATCTCATTTTATTTCCATGTTAAGTAACAAATTGACAATTGCAAATATAGTAGTGAAACATGTTCAAAATGACGGAGATGTCCTTATAGTTGAAATAGCAATAGAATAATATAATGCAACAAACACAAGAATTTACTTGGTGTTGATTTGTTAATCAGTGAGTACACTGCAAAGACTCCTATTCATCAAATTATTTACTTTCTAAAACCTGGAAAAGCTCAACGGCGAACAGAAATATATTATTCTCAAAGTTTTATCTGTTTATCCAAAATTTTACAGGCAATAACCGGCTGCGATACTACATCAGCAATGTATAGAAGGGACCAACTTTAGTAGAAAAATTATTTAAAAAAAATCGCTTTCTCCTTGCTGTTTATGGAGTTTCAAAAAATATATATTGTCTAGATAAATACCGATCTTAACCTTTGTCAAAAATACTCGACACAAGAAGCAAGTACACTTATCCTGTCTCCCCCCATCATTGGCATCTGCTATTCACCACTTGTATTGAGTATTCTATCAAGTTCCGACATGGCTAGGCAATCAACTTAACACAGAAGACTGCGGTCGGAAATTCATAGATAATACTTTGGAACCGATTCAAAGTGGCAAATGTGGCTGCAAAAAATAGAATTACTGTGTTCTCCAGCATGTACCAATTGTCGAGGTCAGTCTTGCTCAAATGTCCAATTAAATACTTAGAGCATTTACTTTCTAGAGATAGCCTACACTGCACAAATGTAGTGGTAAGACTAAGGAGAGAGAGGGCTATAGAGAGAGCAAGAGGCTATTTCACTCGGTTGAGAGCTGCTTCCAATAAAATACGTTCAGCATGTTGTTCATTGGCTGTTTCCACCCACTAAGTGAAATAGCCTCTTACTGTCTCATTGCCCTCTCTTTCTAGCGTTGCCACGATTTTATGCTTGACAGGCTATATCTAGATGGTAAATGATCTAAGATTAAATACGACAGTGGATTGATTTTGATGACTAGACAAGTGATTCCTCTTCATTTGAATAATTGATGAACATCCAGCAAGAGGAAGGGGAAGAAGAAGAAGAAATCGAACAAGACATGTCTGTTGACGTAGACGATGAAGAATATGAATCAGATTAAAGTATAAAAAAAACTACAATTAAACTCAATATCCAATATCAATATTCATTCTGAATTTAAAAAACTATTGTCCCTGAAAATTTCATTATAATAGTTCGTGGAATAGGTTACTGGGGAAACCATGTTAAAAAACGAGTCGAATACACTACCACAGGAGGCGTGGAAATGGGTGCATATCATGTAAAACGTGACTCTTAAGGTGGAAACACATTATCGTCACGTCACGTGAGCTCATATATTCTCACATCAGCGAAATCTCACATGCTGTCATGCCTTAGAAACACACTATACTCACGCCACATTTATCAGTTTACGTTGCGTGTCATGATGGAACGAGTTCCTCAGAATTCGAAGACATTAAAAATTAATAAAGATTATTTTTTCTTAGTGTTTCAACTTATTATTATTTTTATTTTACACCTGATATTGATTAATCCTGCTATCGCAAACGTAGGTATAATAATCATTTCACTAATGTATTAATTTATCTTAAAATTACATATTTATGTTGTCACTTAATTCATTCAAAAAAACTTAGTTTTTTGATTTTCTATAAATTGAACTACATAGTACTGGTCCCTATATAAAATATAAAGTTATTATTAAATCGCGCAAAATACAAATATACACTCGAATTATTTGTAGGCTTCCGGGGTACCGGAAAGATATTATTTTACTTTTACTATGAGATTTATGACAGTACAACACAATGACCTCAGTTACTAAATCTGTTTTTAACTTTGTTTACAGCCATTATCACTTAAATGTGTTATTAATAGCTGTTATAGTACTGTATACATTAATATTTATGTATTAAATTTGTAAATATTATAAAGGAAATCATTAATAAAAAAGTATTAACCTTTTAGTAAAATTAAATCAAATAACGTGTTTACAAATATAGGGTCTCATACATAAACACAAAAAAATCCCGAAAGAGGACACTAGCTACTCTATGTCACGCGTGCCGAAAATGTAAATTTGCAGAAACGAACTCACATTGTAATGTATGACTTGTCGTGAGCTACATGAGGTGATGTGACGTGACAATAGTGTACTTCTAGCTGATTTAAAAGCATGCGTTAATTGCATTGCAGATATTTCGGAGTGCCGTGACATGGCATAATAGCATGTGTTCTCACGTGACGTGACGATAATGTGTTTCCACCTTTACAATCGCGACATCTAAGAAATGGTGATTCTTAGAAAAAAATCATAACCATTTTTGTAGATAATTTTAAGATCTACAACTTTGGTCTGGGGTATTTTTTCGATAAAAAACAAATTTTGACATAGCGCACATGGGATTAATGGGGACTTTTAAAACTTACTTTCTCATGGTAAACCCAAGCCCTCCATGTAATTTCAACATTCCGGGAGTTTTTGTTATTTCAAATGTCTAAATTGACCGGATTGTAATCAGAAGAAATAGTAGTATTATCACTCTTTGATGAAAAACTTGAGTTGCTTCTAAATTTGTGAGCAATATTTTATTTCGCTTTGAAAAACTGATACCACTTTCCTGCAAGAAGACATATTTTGATCGAAACCATAGACATATCTAAAACAAAGATTTTTTATTGAAAGCTGTAAATGATATAGCTTAAAGAGCTGTCAAACTGAAGTAAGCCTTTCATGGTTTAATTACTGCCAAAGGAGAAATAAAAACAGTTATTATTAAGCTGTATAAAAGATCATATGAAATTCTATCCAAACTTTCCTGAATAATTACGTTCAGAAATTTAAGTTGAATTATCAAAGGTATTACTTAAATATGTGTTCTCATTCATTTTTACCTGACAAATACTTATTCGAGATGACCTAGCTACATTATTAAGACATGCTCAAAACAAGTTATCAACATTAACACACAAAGATAAATTTTATATTTGCATACAATACCTAAGTATATTAAAAAGGATTAGGAAGTATGCGTATTGATAAATAAAGTTTTGCCAATATAAGGAACACCCTATAAATATCAGTTGAATCCTTGAATGTTAACATCACTTGACAAAATAAAAACTATGAAAGTAGATGCTACACAAAACAACCTCTCAAGCTGACTAACCGTTTCAACAGGCAAGAACAGCATACAATTTTTTCTTAATGTTGTCGAATGTGATATTATCCAAAACATGGAAAACCTTTTAGAAACATTTTAAAACATTTTCTGAAGAAGCAACAGCAGCACAAAAGGTCTAAATGTTCCTTTGGTGGAAACTTATTCTGTTTTATTGAATTCACACGAAGGCGGTCTTAACCTGTCAAAGTTTTTTCCCGTTGTCTGCTTCAACTCTGTGTCTGCTTCTTTTTCTGGGGTCCTCAGTCGAGTCTCGCGCTGCAAGGTCTCTTCCTTATAGTAGACCATCTTCTACCTGCATCATAACAAAAGTGCTCGCCCCATATTTTGTTAATTTTAATACATTAAGGATCTTTTGAACTCGCTGAAAAGAACATTTTCAACTAATATAATTAGCGTTTAAGTTTAGGATTGTTTGTGTTGTTATTTATTGTTTAGTCTATTCTAATTCTGCAATTTTTTACGACACTGTTATTTCATTTTCATAAGATTTAGAAAAGTGCTTGCTTCTAAATGGTTGTCTATGAGGAACTTCTTATAAGTTGTTACTTTTAACACTTAAACCGAATTATTATTTTGTTCCAGTGTCATTTTCATTTCCGGTTTCGAGAATCCACGACTGTAGTACTCGATCACCCTTCCTTCACCATCTTGCACCTGGGATAGGACGGTCCCCAAACTTGTGTTGTTGGCGTCGGTGTCTAAGATAAACTTGCCGGACTATGTGGGAAATGCTATGATTGGGCTGGAACATAGTGCTGCCTTCAGTCGTCTGAATAATATATGGCAAGCCTGATTCCAATGGAAGGTCTCTTTCTCCGTGGTCTGCCGATGTAGAGGCGCGGCAATGGTGGCAAATTGGTGCGGATTTCTGATTCAGGAACGAACGTGGCCCAAAAACTCTACTTTTTTTTAAATATGGAACACTTTTCGGGTTGAATTTCAGGTGGGCATCCCCAGTTCTGGAAAATACTTCGCCCAGGTTCTTCAGATGGACGTCGAATGTATGACCCATGACCAGAATGTCGTCGAGGTATACTAAGCACGTTCTCCATGCCAACCCGCTCAATACATACTCTATTAGCCTCTCAAATGTAGTGGGAGCATTACATAACCCCAAGGACATGACCGTGAACTGAAACAGCCCTTTGCTGGTGGAGAACGCTGTCTTTTCTCTGTCGTTTTCGTGTAGACCAACCTGTCAATATCCACTCTTTAGGTCTAGTGTGGAGAACCAACGTGAGCCTGGTAGTGTGGTCAGAGTGTCATCAATTCAGTGTGGTGGATAGCTTTCATTCTTCGTGACAACGGGAGCAGACCATGGGCTGATAGATGGCTCAATAACTCCATTTTGTAACATATGGACCCGATGTTTTCCTCGACTTCCTGTTATTGCCCCCAATGGTAGTCGCTTAGTGGTATTCTGATGGATTGAGCCTTACCAGTATCTATTCGATACTGGTTGATATTTGTACGACCGGCTGTTCCATCTTGACTGTTAAAAATTTGCCAGCGTTTTGCGATAAATTGCTTGGCTTTCTTCTGTTCCTCTGGTGTAAGGTGTGTCAAATTGTCAGCAAAATGTTGTAGAAACTTTCTACTAGGCCCTGTCTCGTTCACCGATGTCTGGTACACTTCTTCGCAATTGATAATGGTCTCGAAACAAGCTATCTCTGGATCATTGGCAATTCTGATGTCGTTGTTGGACAAATTCAGGACTCTAATTGGTATATTTCGTCCGGTTTTAACTATAGCCCGTCCAACTAAGTAGTCATGAGCTGAATGTACGGGCGCCACCATTTCAACGCAGCACCCAGGATTTGTTTCTAACTGCCTATGAATAATTTCTTCCATTCGACAGAGAATTCTGGTTGAAGATTTTGCTACAATTTTTATGGAGGTCGCTGAGCTGTCAACGGGCCGTGTCAATACAAATTCCTTATTTAGGAATAGAAGAACATCATATCTCGTCATGTCGAAGATGAACCCATGCTGGCTGATTAGGTCCATTCGCAGTACAAAATCGTCCTCAATCTCAGCTACTAGGACCCTATGCCGGATTATGTTGTCCCCTATCTGTAGCACGACATCTGCCTCATCCTGTATTGACATGGACTCGCCGGTGACTGTTCTGAGCTGGATGTTGTTGTTAACTGGCCGGATTTCCAATGACCTTAAAACCCTGGATTTGGCAATGGACACAGCGGCGCCGGTATCAAAGGTAATGGTGATGGCGCGGCCATTGATGGTACCCCTGATCATTAGGCTGCTACTCTCTCGGTGGAGGCTTAGTCAGCATTCGCCCCCTTATGCTGACTGGCTGACGGTTCATTGACATGTGGTTGTTCTGTTGGTTACTTCTGGTTGGTGAACGTTCATGTAGCCTCACTCTGCAGTCACGTTGTGTCCGTCTATACCGGTAACATGCCCCTCTGTGGTCAGTTCTTTGTGATCGTTCTAGTAGTTTATGTACTCCGGACAACACTGCCTGGACGGATGGTTCTGGTTCTTACTGGCCGAAGTAAACTGCTCGCACCGTCGGTTTCGACATGTTCATGACTGCGTCTATTTCCAAAGCCCGAAGTATCTGGCAGGTCTGGGTGGACAAGTGTACTAAACGAATCCTTGAAGGCTCTCTCCGGAATTTTGCATATTTTCACTTAGTTGCACCTGGTATACTTGGCTCAAAGACTGATTGCCGTATCTTTTGTCTAAGATGGCGATGATCTTGTCGAAAATACCTTGTTCATCGACTGGAATGGTTTGAAGGAGCTCTAATGCCGGACCTCTTAAATAAATTTAAATAAATTACCAGAGGTGGATTTTTCTTGGTTATCCCATCCATTAGCTGTAGCCACGGCTTCAAATTGCCGTTTATACATGGGTCAAGATGAACTGTCATCAAATGTGGGTGGTTTGCTAACGAAACCTTTGGCACTCATGGTGTTTTGATATTTTCCTCGCTGTAAGTCCTCTTGCATTTTTTAAATTTCTGTTTCTACTTTGTTTTGGATAGCACTGATTTTATCTTGAACTGTGTTTTGAATGAATTGATTTCAAGTGTCCACATTATTTTTTAGGATCGTTATGTCGTCGTTTATCTCTTTTATAACTGATTCCATAATCACTATTCTCTGGTTAACTTTTTCGTTACTTTGCATTACTAATTGCATTTATTGTTCAATTTTGTTTTCAATTTGCTCTTGTTTTCACCAAATTTCGTAAATTACCCCTCAATTAAATTTTGTTGTTCACTTTTCATTGTAGAAACAAGGTTCTGTTGTTTTTAAATTATATTAGTTACAAGGTTCTCTAATTCTATTTTACGTTTTTCATCAAAAGATTTCACTAACCTTTGCTGAATTTCTTCCTGATGTTGTTTCTCCTTCTTATCACGTTTTTCCAGGATTTGAGTTATTTTTTCGTCTAGTCCATCCGTAACCTATTTGAATATTTTTTTGTAGTCTCGTCCATCTTTTCCATACTACGAGTTGTAGCGATAAATCAAATTACGATAATAACTTCTATAAATTCCACACTTCGACACCAAATTGCAATAAACTTCGTGGGTTCAAATTATTTTTTTTAACAACTAATATTCACTTCACTTTCTAGAACTTTATTCAAACGTCAAAATAAAATATTTACAACGGCTGATTGCGCAATTTAATATTTAATATTAAATTGCACAATAAATAATTTAATAAAAATAATAACACTATCTGAGCTGAACTAACAAGCAATGTCCAGCAGTTCCTTTTAAAATTCACATCGAACTCTCTAGCAAATTTCGACGATCATCTCCCAGTTCGTGTAGAGTTTGTCGGAATGTTATCGAAATTTCCTGTCCGGTTGACCTTGTACAGAATCCCTTTTTCTATACTTCAGTCGGCTTAAATGTTTTACTTAGAGAAAGCACGCCCATCACTGTATCAGTTAAACAACGGCAGGACTACTTTCAAAGATTTAAGGTGGAGAATTCAGAAAACGACAAAGAACGAGATAAAAAGCAATGAATTAATAACGTTTATGCTTAATGAAATATAATATATTATTAGGAAAATGAAGAATTCGAGTAATTGATCCCCAGCACTAAGAGGTACATACCCAGAACTCCGTAGTACGGATTCCACAGAGGCATATATTACATACATTTTAAGAAATGGCCAAATAAGGAATTCTGACAGTTATGAGGGCATAAGCGTATGCTGGGCAGAATGTAAGGCAGATTAATCAAGAATAGAAGACGACTTAACTAATAAATCAGGCGAGATTTACAAAAGGCCAATCCTGTAGGGATCAAATCGATATAGTCCAGCACTTGGTGCAAAAAAATATTGTTTTCATCGTTAATAAAGTAGTATTAATTGGACCACAGGTGTCTAATTGACCCCACGGGATCCGTAGCAATTGGTGTCAGAAAATAGATAATAAACTGTTAATGGTTAATACAAGATCCCAAGAAAAAAGGGATAAACAAGGCGAAGAGATATTGAACAAAAAGAACAAGCACTATTGGAAGCCAAAATTAAACTATTCGAAGAGAAAAGACAAAAAGGACAGGAATTACTCGAAGAGAAAATTCAACGTGAACAATTAGTTAAGTTATTAGATGATAAAAGACAAAAAGGACAGAAATTACTGGATGAGAAAAGGCAGCGAGAAATGAAATATCAACAACAATAATTCCAGCAATTGATGCTATTAATTAAAAACGCAAATTAATTAGTTGACAGCAAAATAACTGAAATAAGATGTGAAGTTGATGAAATAAATAATAAAATTCAAAAAGTAATAGATTCTGTTCAAATGCGGGTTAATAATTATGATGAGGATAAACTAAAAAATGAAATTCATAAAATACTAAATGAATTTGAGCAGTTTCGAAAAGAAGTTATGAAAGAAGAGAAACATTAAGATGCAGTGGTTACTAAAGGAAATTCTTCCTGGCCTATGTACAAAAGACAGTTTGATGCAGTTGTCACCACCAGTGCATGGGATAACCATGAAAAAGCTACAGCACTTGTGATTTCGTTGAGAGGGTCTGCACTAGAATTGCTTCAAATCATTCCAGAAGAGCAGCAAACAGATTTTGACAAATTAGTCTCAGTCCCTGAACGCAGGTATGGTAACCAAAGTCTAACTCAAATATTTCAAGTGCTCATTTGTATAAAGTGGATTAACATTGACATCTTAGTTATGGGCAACACATTTGACGACCATCTAAAAAAATACTCTCAATCTCAATCCAAAGAAATGTTTCCTGTTCCAGAAGGAAGTAGAATTCTTGGGTCACATCGTATCAGAGTCAGGAATACGAACAAATGATGACAAGGTGGAAGCTATTCGTGACAAGTTTATTCTCGACACAGATGCCAGCAATAATAAGATTGGCACCGTTTTATCCCAGGTCCACAATGGAGAAAAACGCGTAATAGAATACTACAGTCGAGAATTTTCTAAACCAGAGAAGAATTATTGCGTTACTGGAAAAGAATTATTGGCAATTAATTATCCGAGCTGTTGATCATTTCCGCAAATATCTTTAAGGTCGTGAAATTCTCATAAGAACTGACCATGCGGCTCTCAAATGGCTCCTGAACATGAAGACACCGGAAGGTTAGTTCGCCAGATGGGTGGAAAAACTACAACTGTATCACTTCAAGATCCAATACCGTGCTGGCCATATTTATAATAATTCTGACACTGGGTCCAGAAGACCCTGCCGTGAAGACTGCGGCCATTGCAGAAAAATTGAACAAAGAGAACGCATCCTCATCAGACAGATTAGAGCCACTGTCAATGACGATTGGACTACTGAGCAGTGCCAAACAGACTATTTACAAGATACACACATCGAACCAATTTTGACAAAGAAGTATGAAGGAGCGGTCAGACCTCGATGGGAAGAAATATCTAGTCAAGCAATGACCCTAAACGCGTTGTGGGCCCAATGGAAATCACTTCGAGTCGAGAATGGAGGAAAGTGCAGATGGGAAAGAAACTAAATCTCAGTTAGTCGTACCCAAGAAACGAGTACCCGCCATCCTGTAGGAGTTACACAACGGCACGAATAAAACCCTCGAGAACGATTTTATTGGGTGAACTATTTTGAAGACGTAAGAGAATGGTGCAGTAAATGCCACGTATGTGCAGCCAGCAAGGGACCCAAAAATCATTTGGGAAAACGAAACAGTACGTGTACATTCCTTTTGAAAGAATTGCCATCGACATCGCCGGACCATTTCCAGTAACCAAGAGCGGAAACAGATATATCTTTGTTGCTGTTGATTACTTCAGCAAGTGGCCCCAAGTGTTTGCTATTCCCAATCAAGAAGCAACCACTGTAGCAACGGTTTTAGTAGAGCAGCTGTTTAGCCGATCTGAAGTACAAATAGAACTTCATTCCGACCAAGGCAGAAATTTTGAATTAAATGTGTTCCCGAAGGTCTGCGACTTGATGATTATTAACAAAACCAGAACTACGCCGTTACACCCACAATCAGACGGCATGGTAGCGAGATTTAATAGGACTTTAGAAATGCATCTTTCCAAAGTGGTCGACAGTAACCAACGGGATTAGGCTGAGTCCATACCTTTGTTCTTGCTCGCATATAGATCGCTGAACATGACAGCACCGGCTTAACACCAGCTAAGATTTTGTTCGGGAAGGAAATAAGACTTCCGTGTGACCTGGCTTTTGGGACGCCATATGAATCCCCTATGGAATTTAATGATTATGCAGATCAACTACGGGAAATACTACTGGCTACTCATAAATTGGCAAGAAAGCGCATGCTAGCAACAAGTGCCAAGATGAAAACCCGGTATGATTTAAAAGCAAATTTGACCAGATTTCAGTAAGGGGATAAATTCTGGTTGTACAATCCACAAAGGTAGAGGTTATCAAGAGGATAAATTATGTTGCGTACCGTATCCAACGCAGCCCAAGGACAAAGATTAAGGTTGTATATCTGGATTGTCTGGCCCCGTATCGAGGAGATGCTTCTAATCGGGTCGATCAGAACTAAAAGGGGCAGTGTTACAGAAAGTTATAGCGTCGGTCGAGGGAGGACCCTGTATATACCAACCAAATTTAACTGTCAATTTCTGAAAGATCCACAGAATTCGACATTAACGCCATAAAGTAATCTCGAAGACTCTTGAATGTAAAAATTGTATATAAATAGGTGTTTTGTATTATACATAAGTAGTAAAGTATATGCTTTAAGTAAATGTCAGTGTAATTTGTGTTTTTTATTGGAAATTGAAGGTTGAGTTTTTGTTTTCATCGTTAATAAAGTAGTATTAATTGGACAACAGGTGTCTAATTGAACCTACAGGATCCCTAGCAATATGTTTAAGAATAACACTGTCTCGGTCAAAATACAAAATTTATTAGGGAATAAATTGAGACATTAAAAAGGTTTATTAGCCCTCTTCACTTTTTAATACATTCCTAGAAAATACACTAAAACCCTGGAAATGCAAGTGCGAAGGAATGGGGACGCCAGTAATTTATAATTATAGTGAAATTATTTAACAGCCATTGCTTTGATCACACGGTGTAAACACGCTGCTCGCACCATAAAAACACCGTGTATTTGTTTTATTGTTACACTGGGTATCCAGCTATAGATGGTGCATTCCCGGTGTAGACGTACCAGTAATTAAAAAAAGAGGTGTGGAGATTCTCATCCAGGTCTTTTGAATCGTAGTGTGACGTGCCAACGGTCTGTACTAATGAGTGGTCCCTTATATCTTTAATCACACAATTTAAATACTATGTGTGTACCTATTTGTTCCATTTGTTCACGACTGATGATAAGAAGCATCTCTTATAACTTATATTGCCTTACTAAATTTGAATTAAATTAAATATATGGTTGATATATCTGCCGAAATATGCCTTCTTAATATTTACAGCCCAATATGAATGAAAAAAAAATTCAATTTCAAGTCCGAATTTTAAATGAGCTTTTTTCAGTTGTCGATTTTTTTTCGGATTAGAAAATTATTTTAGTAATATTTTGGCGATATATTATATTTTAAAGAAATACAGCAGTGTATATACATCGTGTCTATACCATATGTTACTACCCTCATAGGGAAGAGCATAAAAGTCAATTGATAGATTTCATAAAATATATATTCAGAATAATTTTGAAAAATACGCGAGGCCCCTAATTTATTTGTTGCGACCGCTCCAGTTACTATCGTGTATACGTTGTGCACACACTTTGGGTGTACACGCCTTATGAAAACTGAAACGCGATTTTGACATATTATAAATGGATTCAGTATTCAATATTAATATTGAAATGTTTTTATTTTACACTCCGAGTTCCTGGATTTATTTAAATACTCAGTCAAACTTCCTATAATTTATTTCCACTAATTTTATATTCACACAACTATATACAGTTTATCTCGAACACATGTACTAGACGGCAACCTAATACTGAATGAATCCTTTAGTCGGCTTGCTGTGTTTATCCATTTCTTCTCAGGAGATTGCAAATCAAATAGCCAGACTCGAAACGCCAGACAAACAACCTCCTGGATTTTTATTTAGAATAAATCACAATTATTACAACAAAAAATAATAATAATAATAATTCGTTATCTAAAGGCGGCACTTCACTTGGCGTTAGCGTATTTTTTTTTGTATTGCTATATTCGTCCAAATATTTGATGTATTCGCAAATATTCCAAACGTGCCATCCACACATATCGCAAAACACTCAAACATGCCAAATATGTTTGAATACCAGTGTGAACATACAGTCATGAATGCGTTGACAAGCAACAGCAGCTTATTTTTATCATGCTCTTTGTTATCATTACATGATATATCTACATAACTACGAAGTTATTAAAAAAAACATGGCGAAGATTCCCTCTTTTTCCGCAATGTGCACGGTTGTTACATTTTATTTTTAATATCTATCCATGCATCGTTTATTTTGTTTTTATTTTTATGTCTGCTATGTTTGGGGTCCCAAATGCAAGCATGCATTTGGTAGGAACAACTCCAAAACTTCATAACATTTTACCACAAAAACCACTTGTCATGAAAAACAGCACTAGTTGATCACGATCGAAGCGCGGCGTGCAACTATGTGAACCAAGTGTGGACAGTTAAAGCAAATATTTGGCTTATTTGACACCTTTGATGTGCATTGAAAACCAACAAGTGGACGGTAAGGCGTATTTGCTCTTAGCGGTATTCGACTTATTTGTTCAAATAAAGCAAAAATAGCGAATAGCCTCTCCACATATCGCCATTTTTGGACAAATATAGCAAATATACGAATACGCTACACCAAGTGAAGTGCCTCCTTAAATATAAATGTAAAACATTCTTATTTGTTTTATAAATCATTATTACTTGACAATTCTGATAACATCTCCCTAAAATCTGTAAACATTACAGTAATTTGCATTACCTTTATTTCTTACATAAGTGTAATCACCATTGGTCATTATTATACAATTACAATATTCCCACAGACTCTATGACGACAATGCGAACCCCATTATGACGAATTTTGTGGTTTGAAATAGACGAGCACATTTTGTTTGCACGTTAAACAGCCGAAGAATTACATCAATTGCAATAAATTCTAGTTTTTTACAGGCAGTAAGCTGAGTGTCGTGAGACTTTTTATTAAGAAGCACATCTTCTAATCAATATGAAAATGTATGTCATGTTTGGTGTCAGCTGTTTACTTCTAATATCTATAATATTTGTTTTAATATTGCATTCTATAAGTGCGAAACATGTAAAATTATCAGATAAGGAACTCCTTGTGAATATATCAGGTGAGGATATTTAATTAAAATTTACTTTCTAGACGTAAATAAAATTTATTTTGCCACTATTATAATACCTAAATTCGGTCTTAATGGCTACTATATTTTATTGTGAATTTTTCTTAGATACACATAAACTATTTATAAATTGCTGAATATATCACAGTATTTAGATGTAGCCGCTATTATATTTTCTTCTTATATAAAAACAACATCAAATGTCTACGACCACGTCACTAGTATCAAGCACAGATCATATAAAGAGAAGTATCAAGTAAATATTTGCAAGCGTCCTTACTACTCAAAGTTAAGTAGACTATTGTATTTATTTAAGTAGACTATTGCATTTAATTACAAAATAAAATTACGTCAATGATGTGTGGTGGTGCATGTTACTCCTCCCCTTTTAGAAAGTGAGATCCTAACTAAGGGGCATACTTAAATGTCGAAAATTCTCGCTTGATGATTTTCTTCTAAATGTTCGAACTGCCAGAATCCAGAACTAAAATTGTTCAAAAGAATAGGCCAAACATTAATTTTTGGATACGTTATTGGATTTTAAATTTTTATCCATTTCTCATTTTTTCGTATATAAGGGAAGAATGTTGCGATTATTAATTGAAAAATTACAATTAGGTACGATCCGGTAAATTTTTATATTTTCTTCATTCTTAAATTTTCAAATCCAGTCTAAGTATATATATTTTTCTCATATATTTCACAGGCTGAAAACCGTTCAAAATCTCATTGTCCATAAAACATAAGTATTTCCTTATGGGATACAAATTTTTGGTTCGTCAATATTTTTTAAGATTTTTGAAACTTAAGTTATTAAAACATTTTTGCAGTTCGCCATATTTTGCCTGAATTGAAGTTGACTTCCCAATGTTTATTTCATTTAATGTAACTGGATTTTATGCTTGACATAAAATTTGATTTTTATTTAATTCTCTCATGATTCACTGGTTTTGCTAATTCAGATAACGTATTTGGGATTAGTATTTTTGTGGGGATAATTTGCTTTAGTTTAAGGTAAACTTCACAATTATTAAAGATTTCTTTTAATGCTATTTTTATTTGATTTGGTTTCTAAGTTGTGTTAGGAGTTTTCATTTAAAATTTCTGTAATATGATGATCAGGTTCAACGATTAAATTATCCAAAATTATTATTTTAGAAAATGTTATAGTTGCTTCAGTAGTTTCCTGATTACAATAATTATTTAATTTTCAGTAAAGATTTCAGAAAGAAAGTTCAGCATTTATACGTCTCGATTCTGGTGACTTTCCATTTTTAACTTCTCTTATAGCTTTCTCAACATCCTCTCTGTGCATTCTAATTTATTCTCCTTGTTTTTGAACAGGTGTTAATTGTATTTCGTGATATTTCCGTCTGTTTTCCGTTAATAAATTTTTATACTGTATTATTCATTCGTCCGTTGTTTTCGTTGTAGATTGATTCCATTTTTTTCTGTTGATTTTACTTTATTTATAAATTTCCAGGATTATGTGCATTTTTTACCCCCCAAATATGTATCTATTTTGCTATTATTTTCTTTGCTTCCTTGTAATTCCCTATATCTTCTTCCTTTTAGAATTCAATCATAGTTTATATAATTCCTTTTTTGGTTTACTAGTTCTTCAATCTCTAAAGATCACCAATATTTTCTACTTCTCTCTATTGTGCCTAATGCTTGTTCAGCTGCTTTTCTCATGTTCTTTGTTAAATTAAAATATATTGCTTGTGTTGTTTGCTTATCCAGTTCTAGAACGTATTAGTCTAATCTTTTCTTATACAGATATTTAGTACTCTCATTTTCAGAACTTTCAATATTAAACTGTTGGTTTGCTATGGCTGAAAGGGTGAAAACGGTGGCTCTTCACAAATCCTAGTACACACTGCAGAGTCCTCTTAGTAGTCGAACATTACTGACCTCCAATAGCAATTCTTGTTTCATTCTGAAATAACTGTCCTCTCGTTGTTTCAATCCAGGTGAATTTATGAGTATTTTTATGTTTGTAATATCAATTTGTGATTTTTAAATTATATTGGAAGCAT
>JAVLUE010000459.1:0-20001 GCA_034190945.1 Octodonta nipae
AAAATTGTTTTTCCAATTTAACTTCATGAGACTTTGTAGCTTACAGAGAAGAGAAAAAAAGCTAAAAAAGAAGGCAAAGATGGAATTCCAGAAGATGATCCTGCTAAATATAAACATGCAGTTTATGTCCTCACAATGAAACTGTTTGCAGATATGGAGCGTAAACGTAGAGATCTAGCCGAACGAGACCAAGAGGAGAGAAAAAGGAAAAGAGAAGCTGAAATAGAAGAGGAAGAGCAGGCAAAAGCACAAAGGGAATGGCAGAAAAATTTTGAAGTAAGTTTATTAAAATTACCATTGCTTAGATATCCAAAACTTTCAAATCAATAAATCCTTTTATAATTTTACATTTTTCCTTATGGTTTTTATATAGATTTCCTGCGCTAGAGGGGGCGATTTCCTACCAACCAAATTAGAGGTGGACTTCTGTATGGCTTCGTGAACGTTATATTTCCTTACAATTTTGAATTAAAAATAGTCGATTCTGAATCCGCCCCTGCGTGTAGGTATTTACTGGTATACATAAACGACGTCTGATGTTCCGATAGTTGCAGAATAATCAAACCCAGAAGCTAAACTCTCCGTTGCCGCCAGATACAAATTTCTCTGCGCATGTGCGACAAAGCCATTAATTTGAGAGTAGGTTCAATGAACCATAGAATTATGAAGTATTGTAAAATTATTTCGAAGTTAAAAAATGTACCCTATCCTCGAGAGTAAAAGCTACAAAAATAATCCTATTATTCACAAAGAATCTGTTAAACACATGTTACTTACAGATACACAATATTCAACTGCATGTCAATTATTAAACATAACCTAACTATGAAGTGAAATTTATCGTTTTTAAAACAAAGCAATCCAAGGATCGCCTTACACTAAATATTATAAAATTTATTTATTATTCACAATTGCATCAGAACGAAGTATACAAAGTAAGGTCAGTTTTTCAAAAAAAAATTGAAAATTGAAATATACTTCAAAAAGATTGTGAGTTGGACCTATTACTTCCACACCATTTGAAGTGGAATTTTTGGTATATCACAGATGTATAAACAAACGTTTATTTTCACATGACTACTGATTATTTTTTTATTCAAATGCCTCTAAACCTTACATTTTTCAAATATGTTGTTCTTCTTTTAATATGACTTCGTCCTTATATTTAATTTAAAGTTACCCACCGGATATTGTTACTATTAAAGTAATGGCCGATTCTGTTCAAGGTCACGAAATCTTGACCCCAAAACATCAAAGGTTCCGTTTCTGCGTTTCGCTTCTGGGTTTGATTATTCTGTGTCAGTACTATAATATCTATACTTGTAATTACTGATAGGTATTAAATGTTCAGAAATTAGTTATTTGTGAACAAAAATACATCATGCGTAGTGAGGAGGAGTAGTAAGCAATACACATGTGTATATCCAACATATTAAATTATGTTCTATAAATATAATAAAATTAAAATAAAATCATCTACTTATCTATGATCAATAAGAACATTAGTTCAAGGCAAATAACACTCATGATGGATCAATTTGTAGAAGTAATTAAAATCAGTGATTATAAGTTTTGTAAATTTTCATTATTTAGAACAATACAGCAGTTCAGGTGAGTGTCAATCAATTCATATTGTCTACATGAAGATTTTATTTTGTATTGTAAAACTTTAAATAATGTTAGAAAAAGAATATCATATTTCATCTGTTATAATAGATTTAACTGCATTCCAACACCAGCTAGAATACTATTCAGTGCATGCAGTGTGGGAAATGTGAAAGGAGAAAAGGGACACTGAATTATGTTGCTACAATTTTATCATCTCAAGAAGTTTTCATACTCACTGTAATTTTGTTGTCTTGAAGTTGTTTCAGAAGAAACTACCTGCATTAAATTTACTATTTTACATGCTAGTTATATAGTGATCGGGACATGCCAAAATGTGCCACACTATGCAAGTTGGATAGAAAAGTTATAGTATGCCAAACATAATTCAAAAGTGATGTTACATCAGGTGAAGTTACACCGATTACTTGTGGAACTGCAATTCTTTCTAATCGTTTTTGCATAGAATCGCCAAAAATCACTTTTTTACTTTAGGATCCATATCTGATAATTCTAGTTACATAAAATAAAAGGTGTCCAAAAAATATTGTATGGCTTAAATAGACATCAAATATTGTTTCTCAAAAATCTATACCTTAATCCCTCAAGGATTGATTGACTATTCAAATACATTTTAAACACTCATAAATTAATATTTTTAAGATTTTGTAACACTTATATAAAAATCCATTTTTTTGGAACAACCAGTGATATGTCAAGGGAGATCTAGAGTGATCTTGAAGGTGGGAGCGACATGGAAATTGTATTGATAAAACTGGTTAACAAAAGTTACAGTTAGAACTAAACTCCGTCAGTTTATTACGTTATTGGTTTTCTGTCTATTGATAAGATAATAGAACTTAACTCTCTGTTTATTAATCTAATGCCTAATCTTTGCTGATATGATTTTTCCATTTTTACTAAGTTACAGGGGAGGGGCGCCCATTCGTCCCCTGGCTGGATCTGCCCAAATGGGGCCTGAGTAATTTTGTAGGACGCAGTAGGTACTTGTACTTGGTACTTATTTGTAAATAAGATTTTTATCTCAATTAGCTTCAACTTGAATTACTTAATCGACCTTATCTAATAAAGTAAATTTTAATTCTCAATAATTCATTTTTAATATTATTAATCAAGGAAAATGAAACACATTTTAATAAAAATATGTCAGTAAATTCACAAGCACAAACAATTACTTCTTTGTAGGTGTCCACTTTTGCAAGATAAGATACCTTTGACATTGCTTACTAACAGAGTGTGCCAAGAATTATCTATAATCGAATGATTTATTATATCTGAAAACTTGCGTATGCTCACGTTATATCGAATTATAATTTCCATTAATTAAAAGTCTTAAAATAATATTACATAACTAGTAGATAGTAATTATTAACTTACTTTGAATGATGACAATTAGAAAGAATGATCGAAAGATTCGACTATTTGAATAATTAGGAACAATAAGCCTTAGCAAACAATGGAATCTACATTCGATCATTGAACCAGTACACTGTATACAACAAATGTAGTTCATTTTATTAACGTTGCCGATGCTAGTGTAAAATGAATATTGAGGTTTCAATAAAAACTAATATAAAATTAGGTTTTGAAGAAATCACCTTAATTAAGAGTCAGGAGTTCATTTAATAGTATTTATTACTGTTAATCAGTCATATGAAACGATAAACTAGATTATTTTGATATTGGAAAAATTCTAATGTTTTCACAAAAATTCCAACTGTAGAAGTGCGTACCTTTTACTACTTTTCATATTTCATCTTGATTATTGCATTTTATTATGAATTCCTTGCAATAAATGAACATAATTGAATTTTATTTAATACAGAGTGATATGAAAGCTCGAGAAAAATGCCTGTGGCATGTTGAAAACATAAAAGTTGGTTGAAAATAAAATAAAAACTAATTCTTAAAAATTTCTTCAAGAACCAATTACGTGTACACATGCTAAATACGTATCATTTGTTATTATTATTTTTTGAAACTCAGTATATATAATAAATGCATATTATATGGATTCGAAAGAATAGAAAAGCCTTTGATTTTTAATCAATATAAATCGCTATATTTTGGGGCGCTTACAATTTTAATGAAGCAAAATCTTAGGAAATACATAAAAAACAATGTACCACACAGTTTTGTATCTTAAAAAGGCCTAGACTATTTGAGCTTGATGGGGAAGATTACGAACATGCAAAAAAAACGTCACCTCGATGTTCATGAATTCTTATTTTTAATTAAAAACTAAACAGGAAAAATATAATCTGCCGATTTTTACATGCCAAAGTAACAAAATTCATCAATAATTAATGTATAGTGTCTGCAGCTACAGTGTATTCCCTACTCTGCGCCGCACCGTCCCCACGCTACTTTCATTTGCCATGACGCTATCACAGCTGAGCACATACTCTCGTGGCATTATATTTACTATATATGACTTGTTTCTTTGTTTATGACTGATAATATTAAGAAGTATTGACGAGAGAAAGAAAAGGGTTGATAAGGTCGTAGTGGGGTGTGTTGATGTCGATAAACATACTCTAAAAATACTACAGCTCTACCAGCAAATACCGTTCCAAAAGGGAACAGGATGAAGGCGAGAATTCGGCGCCTCCTAACTGGACCTTTCGGCTAAGGATAGAAGGCCCCTACAGAAATCTTTCTTGCCCTCCAAGACTGGAAGGTTAGAGCTATGGGTTTGGTCCTCAGTCTCCTAAAAAACATGATAAATTGCAAAAAAGTCGAACGAGGATATCTACTGGAACAAATTCACAACGAAAATGGCAACGGAAAAGGTACTTGAATTTAGGATGTTGGAACGTACAAGGAATTAGAACCAAGGATATGGAAGTCTTCACAGAATTATCAACAAATAACATTGATATTGCAGTCCTTAGTGAGACAAAGAAGAAAGGAAAGTGAAGCGAAATAAAAGGAGATTATGTACATTTAGAGAAACGCGCTAAAGCTGCAGTCTCCATAGCTATCAAGAAAACGCATTTAAAAATATTAAAAACTGGTCTACCGCAAACGAAAGGATAATCACAATGGAATTAAAAATACGAGGACAAGAGTGGTAACAGTAGGTATATACGCTCCAACTGATGACGCTACTATAGATATAAAGGAGAATTTTTTGAAGAACTAGGTGATGTAATAAACACAATTGGGGGTCGGAGGTATATATTCCAACTGGGTGATTTTAATGGACGAGTTCGAAAGAATAAGCAGAGTACAATAATAGGGACTCCTGCTGAAGATACCCAAAATGACAAGTTATATCAGCATATTCCTTAAAAATACAAAATGGGTATTTTCAACCCGAAGAAATCCACAAATATACGTGGGAACAGAGAACAAAAACCAGACAGAAATCACAAACAAAAATAAGTGACGTTATTTTGAAGAGAGGAGCAGTATGCGGATTAGACTATTACTTAAAACTGTAGCTCTGATAAAACACCACAATTTTAAACAAAAAGGGGAAAAATCAAAAGCTGATTCAAAAGCAAAGCAGCCTCTATACAACCTGGACAGTTTATATGACGATTTCACAGTTTTCTTATACAAAATAAGACTAGCCGAAAAGATCAAAAACTAACCTCTAGGAACGCCAGAAGAAATGTACAATACTGTTAGAAAGTACCTACATGAAGCAGCAGATGAGTCTGTAGGCAGAAAATTATTACCAGAGAAAAGAAATGCCTACTGGTGGAATGAAGAATTAGAAAATCTTATAAAGGAAAAGAAACAACTGTATAATAGATGGTTAGGTACTAAAGACCTAGAAGATCTGGTCAAAACACAAGTCGGGAAAACAAAAAACGAATACTGAGAAAGGAAATGTCATGAAATCAACAGCCAGTTAGGGTGCTCCAAATCTACAGCAGCTTGGAAAACTATAAGAACATTGAAGTCAAATATAAATGAAAAGTAATAATAGACCTTATTGGACAAGAAACATGGAAAAACTATTATAAAACTCTATTGACAGAAGAACGAAGAAAATTTGAAAATGTTACATACGATTTTCAGATAAGTCAGACAAAATGTGAACCATTTACAAATAAAAAAGACAATATCTAACGGTAATATTTAACAAATGCTTGTACGGAGAAGAGATACTATCCGAATGAAAAACTGCTTATATCAGTTCTATATACAAAAATGGGAATAAACATGACTCTACAAACTACAGAGGACTTAGTGTTACAGCTTCCGCAGGTAGACTGTATGGCAGAGTACTACGGGATCGAATAGAGAGTCAATTTGAAGATTGGGAGGAACTGAGTGGCTTCAGACCAAGAAGATCATGTATTGATAATTTGTTTTGTATAAAACAACTGATTGAGAAATCATTAGCATATAGTAGTTATCGATTTAAGAAAGGCATATGATAATGTGCCTGTAAACAAATTGAGGGATGCTTTGGCAAAGAACGAAATACACCCATAATACATAAATGCAGTGAAAATCTTTTATCAAGTTAATAAAGGTCTGAGACAAGGATGTTGCCTCTCACCAACACTTTCAAAACTTACATAAACAGCGTTAAAACAATGGTTTAAAAAATGTAGTAGAATGGGATTAAAGCTTGGTGAAAGTAACATTGCTACTTTATTATTTGCGGACGATCAAGTTGTACTAGCAGAAGATGTTGAAGATATGACATATATGGTTCGAATACACATGGAAAAATATAATAATTGGGGTCTTGAATTATATACAGAAAAAAAAAATGTAAGACAATAGGAGGCGCACGAGAAGACTTAAACATAGATGTCAAAATTATAAGAAATATCAAAGAATATTATACCCTGGGAGTTACATTGACAGAAGATGGAAATGATGAAAAAGACATATTACAAAAAATAGGTAGACGGAAAGCCATCACAAGTCAGTTAAACTCAATATTAGGGAGTAGAGACTATCGGGGAAAAAACAAAAAATATATAATTTACAACGTTGGTGGAAAGCACAGTTATCTATGGCTCAGAAGTCTGGACAATAAATAAGAGAATGCAAAAGAGAGTTAACGGTGCCGAAAATAATTTTTGGTGGATATGCTGTAGACTAACACTACAGGACTATGTAAGAACAGATAGAATTAAACAGATGATGAAGATAGAAACAACACTATTGAGAAAAAACAGCTTTCTTGGTACGGACACTTGAGACGAATTAGCAATGAGAGATTACCGAGTAAAACTTGGGAGTGGGTAGCAAAAAGAAGAAAAAGAAAGGAAGAGCAAAGAAGTCTTGGGAAAAAGGAATTACTATATTTATGAGTAGAAGAGGTAGTGAAATAGACTCCTGGCAAAACAAAAAACAATGGCGTTCGAATTTTAATAAACGGACAATGCTGTAAAACCGGCACTATATCTATATATGTATTTTGTGGAAAAAATGCTTGTGTAAAAATTAAGTTTACATCCGTAGTTATTTTCCGTGCATTTTCTTTGCCTTATTCAGTGATAAAAAAATCACATACATAAATTTTGTTCAAATCGTCAGATTAAAAACATCTTTATCGTCATTGTGAAAAAGTTCGTAATCATCCTACGACTGCGCCAGTTCTATTTCGAAAACTTAAGTTTCTAAAAAGAAAATGATAATTTGATTAAAAAAAAGCTTCATTTTTTTCTGTTGATACATCCTTGAAGTACGTTTTCAACTTACTCTTTGATTTAAAGATTGTTATTCCCACACGTCTGTTTATTAATGAGAAATTAGTATTAAATTAAGTTCATTGAAGTGTTTGTAACAAATTTAAATTGGAAATGAAAATAGAAATATATTTGTAGAATTATTTAATTTTCAGTATATGTATAACAATATGAGCGTGATACATTTGTTAAAAAGTTAAGTCTACGTTTCCGTTAATCTTTGTTTTTTTTTTGTTTTAGGAATCTCGTCAAAATCGTGTTAACAGTTGGCAGAATTTCCAAGCTACGTCTAAATCCAAAGACAAAGCAACGAAAAAAATCAAAATGTTTAAACCACCGAAGAACAAACCCGAGACTCGATAAGTTCTTGTAAAGTAAACAATTGATATAGTTTGAATTGACAGTAAGGATCTTAATGTAAGACAGTTTAAGATTATTTTTGTTTGATTTGACGTAGAAATATTTTGATACATCCCAAAAGGATCACAACAAAATATCGAGTATATGTATTTATTTGCCATGTCAACAATATATTGTATTTTTTAAATACAGTTTATTATGTTTATCATATTATAAGTCACTAAATCATTATTGTTAATTTTCTGTAAATATACAAAATAAGTTTCAATTTATATCATCCTTAATATAATTTACACAATGTTAAGTCTGATTGTTCGTTAGTATAACAATATGTTTTTTTTTTCAGAATTTTTAGATCATTACCGACTGTGAACACAATTTGATAAATCACTTTTCGCAACTGAGAGTTTATATTTCGTCTCAACAAAATGTTAATTTTTTACATTTTGAATTTGAAATATTTTCGTTAAGACGTTGGTTGACCAGAAAAAATTGTAGTAATGTCAAACAGGTCAACCCACTACTACTTTTTCCTAAAGAAATCTCTTACGTATGTTCTTTTATCATTATATACTTACTTATGAGGAACTGTTGATTAAATCAGTAGATGTATCTTTCAACTTTAGAACTCAACAATTCATCTTCTGCTGTTTATTCATTAATTATTTATTTCTGCTTGTAATTATCGGCTTGTTTACTGTTCTTAAACAGTAACCAACCAGCCAATATCTGACGTCACGATTCCATAGCATTTTCTTCCTGCTAATTCCTCTCTTGCCCTCAATCTTCAGTTACTAACTGTAAGAACGTATCATTATGTTTACATATACATGTTCTTGATACTATGTAGTAGCTCAGGGTCTCATCGTTTGTGATCTCCCATGAAACTTCCCAAAAATTAACAATGTCCAGGTCTCAAGCTTGTTTAAATCTCTTATTTTTACTGTTTAGACCCCATACATTAGTATACACATAACACCAAACAGGATACAAACAGTTTTTATCCAACATCTAATTTCTGTAGCAGATGACCGGTTTTCTCATAGTTATGTCACTAATTATTGTATTGATTTACTTCTATGAGCTGACTATTATGCGTTAGACTTTCTTTTGAAAATTCGTCCTGGATTATTTTTTCTTCTGTGATTTATTTCCAATTTTAATTGCAACTGCCTGGGTCTAATCTAGGCCCTTTTTGCATCGAATATCCTTTTGGTCTAATCGTTTTAAAATTTGAGTGAGTAATGAGACAGCTATTGAACTCAACCGCATTAAAGTCATCATCTTTAAATTGGCGTGTAAAGCAATTATTTTTTGCTGCTCTTACCAAATTCCATATAACTTTCGGATTGCTGTTCTTGATTATGTTTTTGATGACCTCCTCAAATTCCTCCTACAGGTCCGCATTTTAGAGTTGAAATCTTTTAGGTTCACTTGTTCACTTAAATCAACTTGGTACGTTCAAGTTTCTGTTATTTCAGTAACAATACTCTCTCCCCCTCCCAGTTATGTGGCATATACAGCATGTCTCTTCTAGAATATCGATATTCAGTTTTCTCATTTTTGCATTAAAAAAAAAAACAATTTTCAGCTTCATATACATTCTATACATTCAGGTCGATTTACTTCGTAGCTCTCTCCATCTTCCGCCTGGGGAACAATTCATATGGCCCCTCTTGTCGCATACACATTACATGAGGATTTAGTCCTGAATTTTTCAACGTATGGTTATGCGACTTTTTAACTCAGTTTTCTCAGATGAAAGTTGAAAGTACATTTCTGGCCTCTTTGAGTAAATTACTAAAATTCTTAAAAGTCTTGAAATGGAAAGTGCCGTTTTTGGTCTCATAATGAATTATTTCAAAATTATGATTATTACTGATCGTCAATAATAATATCATTTAACCCAAACTATAGCAGGTTTCCTCGGTAATATCTTGGAGCCCTATTAAACAACTCATGCAGTTGTGAACCTGAAATTCGAAGACCTAATAATACTTGCAAGAACAGTAATGACCCAACTAACCATGGTATGGTATGGCAGACAGAACAAATTCAAATTCAACGGTGGTCACAGAGTCGGAGTCGATTAGTTCGAATTCCTGGGACTGCTCGCCGCTCTAATATGGCAGCCCTTGAGAAATTAAATCCAAACAGCGTCTTTCAAGTAACGTGTACTCAAGAATTTGGAATATGGATCGTCGTTCAGTACAGGCAGGAGCCTCGGGGTCAGCGCCAAAGCGGCAGATCTTAATGCTGGTCAGATATCACACAAAGAGAATTCTCAACAAGCTGTCCAATGTAGTCGTGGTAAAACCTATCATTACCGATCAGTATGCTTACATGGACGTGATTTGAACATCATTTCAAATCGGGCCAAGAGCAAGTGATTTTTTTTTTCAGATTACGTTGCCCTGAGGGGTTTCGTAGATTAAAATACCTCTTGTACGTGTATGGTATGAAAATACTACACTAAAATGTAAAATTTTTTAATTGGAAAAAAAGTATTGTAAAATATGCATCTTGCAAGCAAATAATGTCGTATTTGCATTTTCACACGAAAAATCGTTATATAATAATTTATATTTAAATAATTATAGTTTAAAAGAACTAGTAAACCGAACTAAAAAGCAGAAAATAATTTTTAATTATGAACAGTTTATATTACAGCAGCAGAAAGTAAAAAGTCTGCTTGAAATATTAAATTTTACCCCACGCTTTTTACTTTCTGCTGCTGTAATATAAACTGGTCATAATTAAAAATTATTTTCTGCTTTTTAGTTCGGTTTGCTACTAAAGCGTATTTTTTAGTTCTTTTAAACTATAATTATTTTCTACATTTTTAGTCTCATTACGATGTATTTATAATCAAAAAGTTTACTTCATGTTTGCGTAACCGTTCATTGCAGTTCTACTACTGGCAAGTAGATGGCAGTAGTTAATAGACGAATTTGTATTTAGTCAAGAACAGTGACAAAAAGACAACAAACGGAAAAATTCAACTTATAGCATTGTATTGTAATCGACCTTTGTCACGTGTGCCAATTTTCAACTTAATTGGACTTCTTTAAGTTGGTGAAAGTTACGTTGAAAGTTTCCGTTACATAGATAGATACATACGTACATACACATGAATCTTATAAAAGTGTATTAATATTAAAAAGAACCGACTTCAACTAGCTTAAAATAAAAACCAGATGTGCAATCAATCAGTATTTTCTCATGTATATTTTTTTTATCTGATTTAAGGTACAATTCTATTGATTGTTTTAGTGTATTCTTATCTCTCTGTCTCTTTCCTTCTCTCTCCTCCCCCCCTCTCTAAATAGTAGTTTTTTTATATTTTTCACTATTTAACTTTTTTATTTGTTTTATTAAATTAACCACTTTCTATCTATAAGTGTAACTCTTAATTCACCCTATATTGCATATTCTGTGTATTGGTCACCCAATATAAATTATTTGACTAACATTTTCAGAACCACTCTGTACAAGTATAATTCAACTCTACACGATGAACCAACCGCCCCGTATAAGTATCAATCCTCTCCACCCTATTGAGTGTTTGTATTTTTCTATTGTATACCTATAATTATGTCCATGTCAAGTATAAGCAACTACTTATGTTCACCACTGTTTAACATTTTTTAACCACCCTGAATAACTATAATTTCACTCCACCTTATATTTCAACCCTCCACCCTATAACTCAAATATCCTTACTGTATATGCTTATTTAACATTTTTTTACGTTTTTTGAAACCACTGTATAACTATAGTTTTACTTCACTCTTATTTCAACCACCTTGTATATGCCACTACTTTTATGCCACCCAATACAACATTTTGTTAACGACCCTGTATAACTTTAATTCTATTCCTCCTTATATTTTCAACCATCCTATATATGCTTATGTGCCACTCAATATCACATTTACTTGGAAGATTTTTTGAACCCACCTGTATAACTGTAATTTTACTTCACCCTATATTTCAACTGCGCACATTGCTTGCTGCTTGAATTTTAATGCACGCACACACACCTACACCGTATACCTTGTAGAAAAGATCGCTCACATAATAATTTCCTTTTCGATGCACTAATGGAATATTTTGTGCCATTTCACACGACTGTAAGCCCCGTAAAATGAAAACCGTTACAAACACCCTGTATGATACACTTTCATGCCATATCTTGACATTTAAGCTAGATATTTATGATGAAATTTTGACATTAATATATATAATATTTTTCCAATTTTTAGAAAAACGGTATGTTTTATTATGTAGAAAATTATAGGGAATCAAACTGGAACATCTCTTTGTAGAATACAATTTAACATATTCAATTTGATTGAGTAGTATTAGAGAAAACCGTGTAGATTCATTAAAATTCACTCAAATGTAGTCCCTTAGTTACTGTTTTTTTCTGAATTTCTGGAAAACCGCATGTCTCACGTTACTGAAAATTATATGGTACCTTTCTGTAATTTTCCTTAATACAGTGCCGTTTAAATCATCATAATTGCCCTGCCGACGAATTGATAACCTCCTTTTTGGAAGTCGATTAAAAAGTGATCTAAATAGATACATTAAAAGTATATCCTGGTATCCTGACTTGTGAATTATTCTATCACATTATCATAGGATCCACTTCATACACCAATACAAAAGTGGTCGATTGTGAATGCTTAATTTGTCACTGCGAAATTTTTAATTTCTTTATCCAGTTGTGTTCATTTTTTAGTTTATTACTATTGCAGAGGGGGTCTGATGTGAACCCTGAAACGTTTCGGGTATTTCAACTATGCAGACTTTCTGTAAATTGTGGTGATATTCCAAAGTAATCATATAAATACAACCTAGATATGCCACAACAATCATTCAGAAAACGACCACCCTTGTACTTCCATGAAGATCAAGACTTGCCAAAACCTCAAAAGGCTCTAATAATCTGGTCGTTTAGATGATTTTTTTGTAAATGAAGCATCCAAAATATTTATATAAATCATCCCCTTTTAAATAAATTACGAAAGAAAAAAATTTTGACATTTAAGGTTTGGGGCCAATATTCTTGCACATTGACAGTTATTGTGTCCATATTTAAGACAACTCCAGTGAACGCTTTAAATTCTTCTAATACCTTATGCCAGGAAGACCTTTTGAATTTTTTCTTCTTAAATTTTATTTCGGGTATGATTATTTGTGTCTTCCACTATTTTATCAGAAAAGTTTTAAAAAAGAATTTTGTGGAGTTATCTGGGATTTATGGCTCTTTAGTTTTGTCATTGAAAGTTAAATCGATTGTATATAGCATATTTTCCTGCTTAGTCCCAGGTATAATGTTTCTTCTTCTAGTCATTTCCTCATCTCCATTGCTGCCTAAACTCATTTTATTGACTACAATATCACGATGCTGATCTCTTTTTTCTTTATTCTACAGACCTATCACTCATTATTTTTACATCAATTTAATTATTCCATTTTTTAAAGAAGTCCAAATTAAATTTATCATCACTACTTTCCAATTGATTTATAATTTCTCCTTATAAATGTTGTTTAGACATGTTCCGTATTGTAAGTAATAATACACAGTGTGGTATGGTAACTTTTTATTAGTAGTTTTATCCAAATAGTACTGTTAAAAGTTGGTACACATCTGATTAGGTGTACTTAGAATGGGCAAACAACCTACAGAGTAGATACCTAGGCCAAGAAATAGGACAAATTTTCTAGGGTAAGGCTATTTGAAAGAATTCTAAACAATTCAGTACCAAAAGATATGGCTAAATATGTAATCATGATATACTGTTCGGAAAATAAAGATTCACTTTAATTTTAAAATTCTATTATATGCAGCATTTTTTAAATTCATGTTTAGTTTATCCAAAATGACAGTTTAGTTTCTATTACTGATGAGCCAGGGTATTACCATATTCAGAGACTTTTTTTCGGCAACTCCGAATTTTATCACTGTTTCAAGGGTATTAATTTTATTTTATGATCTGTAAAATATTCTTTTATTTTAAGAAATAAATATCGTATCGCTTACAACGTTCAAGAACAAGTCAAACATGTATTGATTATATTTTCCTTAGAACAAAATAAATCTTCATATACAGAGTATTTTTATACGGGTTGATATAACAGACCACTATGCTACGATAGTAGGTTTTAAAGACTATCACATGTAAGTAAAATAACAATTACAAACTTAAAACTCGAATACTTTAAACGGGAGATGTCTACAATTTCATCGCAAAGTGTATTATCGAAAGTTTCTGCGGAAATTGCTAAAAATGAATTCTTAAAGCAATTCAAAATAGTACACCAAATTAATATAGTAACTAAAGTCATAAAGTTAAATTTAAAAATCGTAAAAGAAAACCATGGATAACATACAGACTAATAAAATCAATAGAAAAGAGAGCATATCTTAAAAAAAATACACATAAATAGTCCTACAAATGTCGAATATAAAATTGAATACAAAAACTATAGTTATACTTATGTATTACAAAAAAGTAAATGCTTTTAATACTTTTTTTGCAATGTAGGAAAGCAAATAGCAAAATCAATTAATACAAAATATACACAGTGTTTAAATAACAAACCACATAATTATAACCCCGTAGACTCCCTCTTTTTCAGCCCTGTTACTATAGAAGACATTATTAAGCAAACAAATACTTAAAAAAGGAAAGCAACACCTGACGGCACCAATGCTGAGTATATTTGTCACGTCAAGGAATATGTAGCAGAACCACTTTGTCATATCACAAACTTAATATTGTGACAAGGCATATTCTATTCCCAACAGAATTTAAAAATTATGCGGTAACATTAATATACCACTCTGGGAACAATGAAATCTTAAATAATTATCGGCCAATATCTATTATTAGAAATTTTGCAAAAATGTTGAGAAAATCAAATCCACGGACTATCTACAACAAAATAATCTACTCCCTAACTTTCAATTTGGTTTCCGTAAAAACAAAAGTACTGAAAATGGTATAGATAAATCCATTTGCTGTGGAGCCGTTTTCCTGGATCTGGCGAGGGCATTCGACACTATGTCATCAAACATTACTGGTAAAGATTAACAACATTGGTGTAAGGGGTGTAGCAAACAATCTTTTTAATCCTTATTTATGTTGTAGAGAAGAAAAAGTTCAAATAAATGATACCACAAGCGATTCTAAAATATGTAATTAAGGGGTACCCCAGGGCACGGTCCTTGGGCCATCCTGTTATAGTATATATTAATGACTTTTTTCTTTAATAACGTCTGTTTAAGCATATTCTATGCTGTTTTTTTTTTGGAGAAAAGATTGGAATGAAATTTACTCAATACTTGCAGATAAAATGTACTCGGTTAATCAAACCTTTTGACTTTAAATATATAAAAAAATATTGCCTTGCGTTTGGGCCTACTATTAGTGGATAGCCTAATTATAATATCACTTTCCACGACTACACCAACTGTACTAATTGCACTTGCAATAATAAGCTAGATATTGTTTTGTAGTACTAAATATTGTGACGGAAATTGATCCGATATTTTGTGGAATGGGCATTCATTCGATATTTTATGGAATCCCGAAATGTTGTTCGCCTGACGCATAGAGGTCGACAGCTGGCTTTGTTTAGGTTCTCCAAGAATTCTAGAGCCCTTGAAGCAAATCTCTCGACTCTTTGACCTTCTGGAGAGTTCTGAGAAGAAATATATAAATACGGAGAGCTGACGGAAAGAATCATTTAGTATTCAGTCACAGGGTAGTAAACACGGCTAAGTGTTCAAGATAAATTGTAAATAGTTGTGAGAATAAAAATTTAAGTAGTGGAAATAAATTAGAATGAGTTGAACTGTGTTTTAAATAAACCCACTTGTGAAAATAAAAACGCTACACCTGACGTGTTCGGTGTATTTGTGAAACTTTAGAAGTGGAAAATAAATAGACTAACAATGTTTAAAGCGGTGAGTTTGGACCAATTGAAAGTGTCTGATTTAAAAAAAGAACTGGAGGAAAGGGATTTATAAATTAGTGTCAAGAAAAGTGAATTAATACAATGGCTACGAGATGGCTCTAATAAATGAAGGTAACAATCTCGATACTTATTTGTTTGATGTTTTTGGTAATGGGGAGATGAGTATGCTATTTTTTTAAAAAATGAAGATTAATTGTTAAAAAAAGTCTAAAAACTTGAAAGGGTCGTAAGAAAAAAATTTAAAACCCTCGAAGACAAACTGCTGGAAAATTCTATGAAAAAGGCGTTAGAAGGTAAATTATTAGAAAATTCTAAAACCCTAGAAGACAAATTACTAGAAAATTCTAAAACCATAGAGGACTAATTACTAGAAAATTCTAAACCTTAGAAGAAAATTTAAAAAGCATTGTACAAACAAATTCAGAAATACTTCAAGAGAAAATTGTCGAGAATGAAGCTCGGATCGAAGATCTGAAGTAGACGACAATCAAAAATGAAATGCAGATAGAAGAGCTAAAACGGATAATGGAAGGTGAGATCAGCAAAATAAAACATTAGGTAGTCATAATACAAAGGGGGGAAACTCCACCAAAGACCGAAAGCAGAAAGAGGCCGGGTAGTAGTGGAATCGATAATCGGCTTCGAGGGAGGTAGACACAAAATTAAACCTCCACAATTTGATAGAAATCGTCATGGACTAATTATCGGCGTCAATTCGAGGCTGCAGCAAAGCTAAACGAATGGTTGGCAGAGGAGAAGGCGATCGCATTAACTCTCGCCTTTAGGAGGGGATGCAACAGATATCTTGCAAACGTTGAATACCTCTGAGCAAGAAGACTACGAATAACTGGTCATCATTTAGAGCTGAGGTATGGACAAACCCATGTGGAGCACGTTTATCACTCCCAACTGTAAAATCGCCACCAGAAATCGAATGAATTCCTACAAGAGTTTAAAGCTGATATTGCCTATCTGGTTCGCCTTGCCTATCCAACCACACCGGAAAATGTGATAGAAAGGTTAGCAGTTAGATGGACTTCGGAACCACGAAGACAGACAAGCATTGACACTAGCTCGACCGGCTCAGTTAGTGGATGCACTTGCTCAAGCTGTAGAATTCCAGGCTGCGAAAAATACCTGCAGAAGGCAAGCAAGAATCCGAATCATTGACAGAGAATCAGAAGGTACGGAGTCGTTGAAAGTAGAGCAACGGATATATCGTCGGAAAACTAAAAAGGGTCGATGTGAAGGAGCCATCGTTGACTTATAGCCAACAAAACAGACAATGATAAAACCAACAAAATGGAACCTGCGAACAGCGATAGCAGCCAAAGCCCATTGTGAAATAGAGGTTGAAATGGCCTTGGGAAAGACAACATTCCTACATACGGCATTAGTGGCAGACATCGAAGACGAAGTCATCATTGGAGTGGATGTCATGAGCTCCAAGGGATTCGAGTTAAACTTTAAATTTGAAGACCCTAAATGTAAAGACCGATATCTAGGTTTTTCGTGGAAACTAGCACATAGACGTTCCGAATCCGGAGCCGTTCCATGTAATTGCTGTTACCCGTAATTCCTACGCCTCGGTCTTTACATCTGGCGTCTTCAAATTTAACGAAATGTATCAAATACATAAAGAAGTGTTCAAGAGGACAATCAATTGTGACAAGCGCAACTGATGAAGGTTCAGAAACAATATATATTATATATTGTCTTGCGAACAAACTATCTTCGACGTAGTGAAAGGAAAAAGAGGGCGGACTGTCCTGATGAAACAGAAAATTAACACAGGGGACCCTCAGCTAATTTCACAGTCGGCGAGAAGACAAACTCTAGTCAAAGAGAAGAAGCCGATAGGATAGTTCATGAAATGGAGGAAGAAGGTGTTATAGCATCCAATAGCCCTTGCGCTTCTCCAATTGCCTTGGTTACAATGAAAGACGGTTCGACCCAATTTTGTATGGACTATCTGCTACTAAATCACGCCACAAAGAAAGATTGCTATCCTCTACCAAGAATAGACGATACCCTAGATACGTTGGCTGGATCGAAGATGTTTCCACCCTGGACTTGAAGAGCGGTTATTGGCAGGTGGAAATATCTAAGGAAGACCGTGAGAAGATTGCTTTTACCATCGATTCAGGACTTTACTAATTCATGGTAATGCCTTTTGGGTTGTGTAATGCTCCAGTGACGTTTTAAAGATTCATGATGGAAACAGTTTTAAAAGGGCTTTCATGAAAAACATGCCTGGTGTATCTTGACGACATTATCGTGGTTGAAAAATCGTTTGAGGACGACTTGAAGAATCTGAAGGGGTCGATGACTTCGAAGTTCCGTACTGAAGTTAAGCACGAAGAAGTGTTAACTGTTCCAAGAAGAGGTGCAATACTTTGGACATGTGGTTTCGGCAGAGGGAATAGCTGTCGATAAACAAAATATCAAAGCCATCCAAGAATGACCGATTTCTAAAGATATCCAACAGCTAAGAAGTTTCCTTCGGTTATGCACGTACTCTCGTCGGTATGTATCAGGATTTGCCAATATCGCCAAGCTAGACTCACAGAGGGGAAGGTGCGGTACCAGTGGAACAAGGAATGCCAGCGATCGTTCGAGATACTGAAAAGCACATTGACCAGTGCCCTCATTTTAAGTCATCCTTTGCCAGATGTGAACTTCGTCTTGTATACCGCGCAAGCAATGATAGAGATCTCCGGATGTCCAGAGGAATACCCAAGGTGTTTGCAAAGAAGTATGACCAGTTGCAGAAGCTAAGGGAGTAAGATCCAGTGGTGGGGAAGGTCCTTCATCTCGAAGGTAAACAATCAATGGGTAACAGAGAGATATTCTATTTGGTAACGAAAACATTCTCGCAATACAAGCCAGCATATTTGGAAGACTCTAGTAGAATTGAGGACTGTCATGACGGACAAGAACCTGATGAAATTGGCGGTTCTAAAGATAACCTGTGAGTTGGATGCACTGAATTGGAGGGTGGTAAGTATGATGGAAACTATCATTCGTTTCAGTGATCAGTGATCCGAAGATCGTCGATTGTTACTTCCACCGAACGCCCCGTTGTCGAAATGGAGACTCCTGCAAATATCGCTACACCATGAAGGATTCTGGGACACTCCGGGATGAAATAGTCTTCAGGGAATGTGACGGGAATTCATCCAATATTTCGTGGAATCGGCAATCATCCGATATTTCGTGGAACCCAAAATATTAGTCTGTCGACAAGAGGCCTGCGGAATTTCATCGAATTGGCAAGAAACCTTCTTGAGAATTCCGAGAAGAAATATATAAATGCGTAGAGCTGGCGATGGGATTCATTGAGTATTTAGTCGCAGTTTAGTAAACAACAGGTGTTCAAGATAAATTGTAAATAGTTGTGTAAATATAAAAGTAGTGGAAGTAAATTATAGTGAGTTCGACCCTGTTTTTAAATAAAGAACTCGAAGAGTAATTAAAACCATTACAATATGTTCTCGAAGATTTAACAATGTATATTCACTGACATGTCACAGAAATCTCAACACCCAGAAGGAGATGTTTAAATTTAATATTGTTTCGGCAAAACAGACGCTATAGTAAGGAGTAAATGATTAAAATTCGATTAAAAAATATCCAGGAGTTTATTTTTTTTATTATTACGTTTGTCACAATGTTTGTCCACACTGTACACCCTCAACACGTCCTGGCATTGATTCAATAAGGTGGTCTATTGCTTCTTTAGGAATACTAAACTACCTGTATTTCATATCTTAGGACCTCCAAAGTCCGTGGGGATAAATTTCTGAGAGTTCTACCCATCAAATCCCAAACATGTTATATGAGCGAAAGATCTGGGAATTTGGGTGGTCATGGCAACAGATTCACATGTGTCACAAAGACTATAGGTGACCTACTTAAATGTGCAGTATCATCCCATACCATAACGCTTACTGTTCGGTGTACATCTCGCTCAACATCAAATTGAGGTTGACGTCTTTCTCCTCGACATCTTCTAACCCTTCTTCTACCATCAGGTCCACCCAAGCAGAGAGAAAAGACGTCCTGATGCCATTCCACATTCCAATATTATCGTTCTCTGCACCACTGTAGTCGTTGCGGCCGATGCTCAGCGGTCAGAGGTAGCACAAGATATGGAATATAATGCTCCAGTCCAAAAGACGGTAAACCGTTCGGACACTTACAAGATAGCCTTGTTCTCCTAGCCACTCATCTGTCAAATTTCGAATTGTCGGCCATAAGTCTTAGACTTTAAAACTTCATGTGCCCCTTTGATTTCCGACGCCTACACTACCCCGATTTTGGGTATCAAAATGAAAAACCCGCCTTCCGTAAACCGATA
>JAVLUE010000460.1:0-20001 GCA_034190945.1 Octodonta nipae
GTCTAGAATTTCCTTGGAATATTCTAGAATATCTTTAGAATGATATAGATAGGTATTTAGAAGGGAGCGAGAGAATTTAATAAGTGTTATTCAGAAAAAACTCCGAAAATATGGTTATTTTTCTATGTAGATTTTTATTGCAACGATAGAAACGTCTAGAATTTTCTTGGAATATTCTATAATATCTTTACAATCAAGTAGATAGCTATTTATAAGGGAACGAGAGTATTTAATATTTGTTATTTGGAGAAAATTCCGAAAATAATATTATTTTCATATGTAGATTTTTATTAAAACGATAGAATCGTCTAGAATTCTCTTGAAATATTCTAGAATATACTTAAAATCAAATAGATAGCTAGTTATAAGGGAGCGAGAGTATTTAATATTTGTTATTTGGAGAAAACTCAGAAAATATGATTATTTTCCTATATAGATTTTTATTGCAACGCTAGAATCGTCTAGAATTCTCTTGGAATATTCTAGAATATATTTAAAATCAAATAGATAGTTAGTTATAAGGAAGCGAGAGTATTTAATAATTGTTACTTGGAGAAAACTCCGAAAATATGGTTTTTTTCCTATGTAGATTTTTATTGCAACGATAGAATCGTGTAGAATTCTCTTGGAATATTCTAGAATATATTTAAAATCAAATAGATAGCTAGTTATAAGGAAGCGAGAGTATTTAATAATTGTTAGTTGGAGAAAACTCCCTAAATATGGTTATTTTCCTATGTAGATTTTTATTGCAACGATAGAATCGTCTAGAATTCTCTTGTATTATTCTATAATATCTTTACAATCAAATAGATAGCTATTTATAAGGGAGCGAGAGTATTTAATATTTGTTATTTGGAGAAAACTCCGAAAAAATGATTATTTTCCTATATAGATTTTTATTGCAACGATAGAATCGTCTAGAATTCTCTTGGAATATTCTAGAACAGATTTAAAATCAAATAGATAGCTATTTATAAGGGAGCGAGAGTATTTAATAATTGTTATTTGGAGAAAACTCCGAAAATATGGTTATTTTCCTATTTAGATTTTTATTTCAACGATAGAATCGTCTAGAATTCTCTTGGAATATTCTAGAATATCTTTGAAATCTAATATATAGTTATTTATAAGGGAGCGAGAGTATTTAATAATTGTTATTTGGAGAACACTCCGAAAATATGGTTATTTTCCCATGTAGATTTTTATTACAACGGTAGAATCGTCTAGAATTTTTTTAGGAATATTCTAGAATATCTTTAAAATCAAATAGATAGCTATTTATAAGGGTGCGAGGGTATTTATTAATTGTGATTCAGAGAAAACGCAGAAAAAGTGGATATTTGTCTATGTGGTATTTTCCCCTATAGCAACCCATTTTACCCCTCAAATTTTCGCTTTAGTTTACTTCAACACATGTGTTGAATAATGGCGTGTATCTCATGTTTATTGCTATTTAAAGTTGGCTTCAAATAAATATTTTTTTTCATCATTGCTTATTGTAACTTGCTGCTCCGAATTTGCTGCTAAGAATTTGCTGCTAATTTCAGCCTCATATAAATTACCGTTTTGACACAACCAGAGTTCCAAGAATATAACACGCAAATGCTTATTGTCAAAGATACTTTACTAGCGTATACGTCGTCAAAACGAACTGTTTGGGAAAAATTAGAGGAAAAACGGCTCCGAAACAAAAAAAAGTGCTAGAGGAAAGTGCTGTCAAACTAGGCCCCATGAAGCTCTACAAGAAGTTTGGAGAGAGTATGTCTCAATAATTTTTTTGCACTCTTAACTATGAAATTCATAAATATTTGAAAATATATTACTGAAATACAATTGAAATATGTCGCGACATGTCATAGATGGGAAGTGTAAATATATTCAGTGGAAAGCCGTCCCCCGAATTTCCAAATAAAGCATCAGAAATTAATTTAGAAATAACTTTCACTTTCAAAATTCTGGGGTGGAAATTGCTGCCCCCGAATTACACTACCGCCAGAATTTCAGAAATATTTCACTGAAATATTAGAAATAAAAAATGAAGACATATTTTACAGATATTTAAGAAATAATTTATGCTGTGTTTTTAAACTCATTTCAAAGATTTATTCAGTGAGTACTAGAAATTATTACTTTAGGAGTTCATTTTTAAGAAGTCTGACTTCAGTTACAGCTAAGAGCGGATCCGAGAGCCTCAAGATCAGTGAGTTCGACACTTACTTGAGGTAAATCTTACATCCCAGAGCTTAAGATAAAATAATTTCTGTGGGTTTAAATGGACGATTGACTTTTTAATAAAATAGGCCAGGGAATACCATGTAGGTATATAAAGCTTTAGCTTAGGAGTCCATCCCTAATAAAATTAATTTTGTACAAAATCGCCCACTCTGACACATGAGATGGCCTCCCCCCTGAAAACCCGTTTTAGAAATGTTTCATGATGTGTAGAAGGCGAGATCGCTGATTGGCGTAGAATTTTTCAAACCGTTGGAATTAACAACAATTGGTCTCTACGAACAAACATATAACGTGATATACCTAATCAAACGCCTTCTACACATCATGAAACATTTCTAAAACGCTTTTGCAATAGTGCTTGTTTGATTTGAAACATTTCAAAATATTTCTGCAATATTTCTATGTCCGCCACAAAATCCCATTTGAAATAATTCATGAAATATTTTATGAAATATTTATGTAATATTTCAAGACATATTGCAAAAGATCTTTTGTTGCTGATATAAAAAATTTAAATATATTTTGGTGAAATATTTAAAAATATTTCGTTTCTTGAAATCTTTCATGATATACTTTTGTATTGGACATACAAATATTTCATAAATATTAGAGCAACATATTTCAAAATAGTTCTAAAATATTTGTTTGATATATTTCAGGAAATTTTTCTTTAATATTCCCATGGAATTTAATAGTAAAACAAAGTTAAAATGACCAATTTTGATAGTTAATACAAATATAAATTATTGGTTTCTAAATGCTCCAATTAGACACAGAGGGTCATTTTAAAGCAAATTAAAATAAGTAAATAACTGTGTAATAACACAAATAACTTACTGGTATGAACTGCCAGAGATCCTAGGATGTTCAGTTATTTGATAGATATACTTATTATAAATCTGGATTAAATTCATACATTTTGAACACCACAGAATATACATAATAATAACTTAACAAGTAATGATTATTAGAAAACAAATTTGAATCAAAAATCTATAAGTTTGAAAGAGTGCGTATTCTCTAGTGTCAAATATCTGAGCACAAGCATAGCTGGAGGCTGCAAGGATAAGCCAATCAGCGTTCGACATTTGACGACTTGACATTTTCAAATAATTTAACACTATTTATTGTATGATCTGTGACACTAACTTGACATTTAACATAACCAAAAACAGTGCAAGTTGCAACTACATTTTTGCAATTTTACTCTATCTTGTAGGTATAATCTGTGGTATTCCCTGAAGTCAACATTTTTGTAATTTTGCATTAAAAATGGATTTGTCGAAAAAACTTTCATCACTTCAAGAAATCTCAAAAACCCAACTCGCAAAAATTCTATTTACAAATCCCAACTTAAAATATTTAATAATAGAGCATAATCTTATTAGACCATTAGAAAGAGTATGTGGAGTTAAATGGTTGAAGTAAGGTTGTCATATTATATTAAAACCTTCCATATAGAACACAATTTTTTAGGGGAAATGGTGTTGAGAAAATATTTAAACTGGATGATGTAGCCCCTTCTTTTAATATAGGAGCAGTTTTCTACATTATAAATAACAATTTGAAAGTTTTTAAACAAGTTCTAGATCAAGTAAGGTCACAAGTTGATGTAGAAAATCCAGAGAAAAACAAATTTCATGTGATTGTGTTCCCAAAGTATAACTCTTCTTTTGAAATTGAATTGGAGCAACTAGGATTGTATCACGATGTTGTAAGGTTACATTCATTTCAATGGATGCCAATTCATATAGATGAGGGGGTATTGAGCTTGGAAATACCAAATTTGTACAGTACTCTTTATGTTTATAACAATACACTTTTACTTCCTGTTTTGTCAAAAGCATTGTGGCAGTTATCCTTTGTTATTGGTAAACCTAATTTAATTTTAACTTTAGGACAATACTCAAATGCTTTGCTTACACACTATGAAAAGTTTTGTCAAGATAAAGGTGAAAGTGATAAAGTTGATAGTGATTTTGGAGCTCTTGTAATACTTGATAGGAATGCTGATTATCCAAGTGTCTTATTGACCCCTGGAACTTATGCAGCATTACTTGGTGAGGTTTATACTGTTCGAACAGGTATATGTGAAAAAACTGAAGAAAAACCTGATGCCTTAGATGAAAAATGCAACCCAGTACCAGAAAAACAAAAAGTCAACTTTAGTTTAGATAGTTTACAAGATACTGTATTTTCAGATATTAAAAATAGATATTTTACTGAAGTCACCACAGTCCTAAGTAATTTAACAAAGCAATTAAAATCTGAAAAGGTGAATTCCAAAGAAATGGCACTTGATGAAATCAAACATTATGTACAAACACAGTTACAAGCTACACAGTCGAGAAAGAAATTTATTACCAATCATTTACTTGCAGCTGAGAGCATAATTAATGTGTTAGGTCACAGATATGAAAATCAAAAATTTATTGAACAATCTATCATGAATAATAGTGATAAGGTTGCCAATCTAAATTTCTTAGATGAGTTACTTGTAATGGAAAATGATAGATATATAACTTTAAGATTATTTAGTTTATTGTCAATTACACAACTCTTAAATGAAACTGAAACAAAAACATTTTGGCGAAAGTACATGCAACAATTTGGTTTACATTATGGTTTTGTCTATAATAATTTAATTAATGCAGGGTTTATTCCTGAATTCACTACAGGTCTTGGAGGATTGAATATATCAGGCAAACTAAAACTGCCAAAGTTCTCAGTAAGGAACTTCTATGTCACTGCAAAAAATCTGAAGCAAATACCCCCTGACCCTGATAAAGTTAATTTGAAGTACCCGGTTTGCCCGAGTTATGTATATGGTGGAAGTTATATTCCACTGGTAGCACAAATAGCTTCTAGTTTACTTAACTCAACCCCTTTAGAAGACATCAAATCAAAATTAGAATTTGTAGGCCCAGTGAATGTACGAAACGATAGAGCTTACCCTTTAATAACTAGAAAAATTTTAATTTATTTAGTAGGTGGTATAACTTATGCTGAAATAGCTGCATGTAATTTATTGGAAACAGTAACTGGAGCAAATATATGTGTTTTAAGTGATAGTATAATTACTGGAAATGATATTATGAAAGGACTTCTTGATTATCCTAAGTAATAGTATAAAAAGGTCTTTAATAATTTTCAAGGGCCATAACAGTTCTAAGTTCAGAACATTTGGAGATGAAAAAAATTAAGATGTCTCATTGCTTTTAAGTAGTCTGAGGATATTTTTTTAATTACCCAAAGTATCCTGAAGAATTCTTATGGATAGCTATTTTTTTAACTGGTTATTTGATAGTTCTGAATGTGTGGATTAATCTCCATGTCCACAAAATCTGCAAGTTCTTCGTTTGCAGTGTACAGCTCTCAAAGTATTTAACTTTTTTTACCTTTCATGTATTTCATATTGTATGTGGATTAAAAGTCTCAATGGGCATAAAATCTGAAAGTTCTATTTTCAGTCTACAGTCTGCCAAATCATTTTGCAACTCTGGTGTTTGATATTTCTAAATATATTGTGTTTCTAAAATAGGATTCTAAACTGCTGCTGTGTATAAACTTATCCAAACAAGATTAACAGTCCCTATTAACATGTGATCTAAAACGCACCCTTAGAAAGTTATTAGCACTTAAAAGGGCTACAAAAACTGTTTATTTTCTGTTATTGGTAAAACGGTCGAAATTAAATAGAAAACAACTTTTTACATTAAATAACATGTGGTACTCCGTTTGTCGACATGGAAATCATAAGCGTCATATTGAGATTGGTGAAGAGGGTGTCCGTCCGTATTTTTTTTTATTTCAATTTGTTTACAATTTTCTCTACAGGATTATAAAATCTTAACCATTTTAGAAACACCCTCTATGAGAGTTTTGGACAATGAACAGCTGACGTTGAGGTTTTGCTTGTTGCAGTGTAAAAAATAATCTCAAAGCAAATTTTATGACTGATAGATTCTCCTTGGCATCTTTTGGGGTGATTACTAGTGTACCCACATAAGACATATCAAAGGTGTTGTGGACAAAGTGAGAACAATATTCATCTTTGTAATGGGACAAACTATTTAATTGTGAGCTGAAAAACTTTAACATTTTTTTTATTTTCTGTTGCATCAGAATTCTAAATTCCCCAAATCAAGTTATTAGTCATCATTTAATAATTAAGTAACTACAGAAAGGTATATATTTATACTAATTTCAGTAAAGTGTTTGCTCTTCTAGTAACTTATTTTACTTGATAATTTCTATGAAATAACACTATAATGATACAAAAGTGTAAGTACATGGTTCCTTTCTAGGTTTGCCTACTTTTGATGTGTACAAATTATTAAAATTGCAAAAAGTATTTATTTATTATTATAAGTAATAATTACACAGTGTTCACCATTATTAATTTATTATATACGAGAACGCGGTTTTAGATTCCCTGAGTGGAGCAGAAAATAACACAATAGAGACACAACAAAAATTATATTATTTGCATCCATATCAACTTACCTTTGTCGATATTCTGTGTTTTTTCTTGCTTTGTTAAAAAATGTTACAACTATAGATTAGATTTTATTCAAATATATATCCTAACAATTATATGTATTTTTAATACTGATTGTAGCCAAGACATGTGATTATTATGGAATTGAAAACTATCTAGTCATTCCTCAATTATTTTACTTACATATAGACTGAGGAGGATCTGATAACTATTTGTATATGTTTTCTACATTATTCACTAAACCTTTTATTTTCTAGTACTCTACTCTACTAATTATCTTTGTGCTTTGTGAAATTGCAAAATGTAACTCAAAATATGTTTTTCCTGGCAATGGGAGCAAATGTTATATTGTGCACTCTAATTTTCGTACATAAACCACTAGAAAAATTGTGCTTGAACATATAGTTTTTACCATGAAAATGCTAAACCATCCAATATTTTAGAAATAAATATTTACGGTATCGAGAACCCATGTCCAAAAACTCAAGCAGGCTAATATATTTTACTGTTGATATTGAGCACATCATGACAATATGGTTGATTATCAGAAAAGAACCTGACTTGTGGACAGCATATGCAGTTTCATCATATTAAGAATGGTGCTTCAAAAACAGAGACGCTTACTAAATTCTAGGTCCCTATAATATCTGATAATTTCCTAAATTCTGATCATCTGAAATTTGTATATGTTTTCTACAAATTATGTATTTGTTTTCACCAAATCAGCTCGATATTTTGAAAACTTAACCAAGCAAAAGAAATCTTAATTTATCAAGTGCCAATGTTATAAGTAAATTAAAGGACATGGAATGGCACCATGACTAGTCCTAACTCGGGCAGAGACAAATTATTTACGTAATCTCATAATCAAATATGATTTATGGTGGAAACACAGGAAGTTTACTGGTTATTTCTTGATAATTATGCATAATAGATATTTCAGACAATAGTACATTATTGTTGGAAAAAGTCGCCGGGTTATTGATCATCACTTATCAGGAAAATACGCAGAGTTGATTTTCTTACCAGACTCATTCGAGAATGATATACATTTTCAGAATAATATACCATTGTTTTTTGTGTTTGTTATGACATGATATATGTATTTGTAGTAATATCAAATGCGCAGTATTTTTAAGGGAATCTCGATTTATTTGAATTGTGTATACATAGACTTCATTTGTTTTTATTTATGTAACTCCTTTTGTTTTACAATAGTTTAAGCTTAGTCTGATAACTATCGGTGATTTATTGATTTAATTATGTCATAGTGAATTGGATTAAGTTAATTTGAAGAGATAATGTTAGTTAGCAATTTGCACTTTTATTTTTTGAAGGCGTTGAAATTTTGTGATTTTCATATATTAAGTGTGATTTGTTAATTAGATATTGCTTTATTGTATTATTCATATTTTTGTATGGAAATAAATGTTTAAACATAGTCTTTCATATTTTAAATTTCAGCATTCAACAGTTGGTGGCTGCCTTTTGATATTGACTCCTTTATTTCCTTTATTGAAATTCAATGACATCTAATATGAGGAAGATTCAGGGAACGTCAACCGCATGATGGCGCCAATGCATACAAGGGTACAATGGCCTCCACATATACAATCTTATGCAACATTTTTGGAAAACGAAAATTTTCACGAGGACTTCATTCCAGAAGCTCCACCTCACATAGAAACTCTAACAGTCCAAATACAAACTCTCAACCTTACAGAGAACAGATTCATTTAAAAAATAAATTCCCCCTATTAACAGTAAATGGAGAAAATCTCTATTATATAAAAGATATGACAAACCAATTTAAAATTTTAATTGATATAGGCGCAGGTTTATCGATTTTCAAACCCCAAACTTGCAAAAACTATAAAAAGAGAAACAAAGAAAACATCACTATACAAGGCATAACGAATCAACAAATTTTAATAACGGAATCAGTATTAATTCCCTTCGGAAACGATAGTCATCACAAAGTGTACATTTATGACTTAGATATCGAATTTGACGGTATTCTAGGGTCAGATTTTCTACGACAATACCAATGTGTAATTGATCTGAAAAATGAACAATTAATCACAAATTTTAAATCAATACCTCTTTTTAAATTTACCAAAGATCATTTTAACGATCAACCCACAGAAAATATTTCAACAATGACAAATAAAAATTCAAATCCCAGTGATATTTCAAATAAAATTCAAATAGAACCCCGCTGTGAAAAAATCGTAAAACTAAAATGTAATTTAAAAAAAAAAACAAGCTGTATTAGTAGCCACAGAAATAAATAGTCAGGTTACCAAATGCTTTAATACAAACAAATGATAAAGGTGAATTTTATACCACAGTAATAAATCCTTATGCAATTAATCAAACCAGAAATTTTGAGAATTTACAAATCGAACCTCTCGAAAGTTATTCAATAAATTATTTCTCAAACTCAAATTTTGAAAATAACTCTTACGTCGACCGAGAACACGAAATATTACAACAACTAAGATTAGATCATCTAAATGACGAAGAAAAGGAAGACATCATCCAAATTTGCACAGAATTTTCAGATATATTTTATTTAGATGGAGATAACCTCACGTTCACGAATGAAACAAAACATAAAATAAATACAGGTGTCGCAAAACCAATTATGACAAAATCATATCGATATCCATACGCACACAAAGAAGAAGTAAAGAACCAAATCTCAAAAATGCTATCACAAGGAATAATCAAACCTTCAATCAGCCCATGGAATTCACCAGTGTGGGTAGTTCCTAAGAAAATAGATGCGTCAGGAAAACAAAAATGGAGGATAGTCATAGACTACAGGAAACTCAACGAAGTGACAGTAGACGATCGTTATCCCCTACCAAACATTTCAGATTTACTCGATCAGTTAGGAAAATGTCAGTATTTCACATCCCTCGATTTAGCGTCCGGCTTTCACCAAGTAGAAGTCGATCCCAAAGACGTAGAAAAAACAGCATTTTCAGTAGAGAACGGTCACTATGAATTTGTCAGGATGCCGTTTGGAGTGAAAAACGCACCAGCAACGTTTCAAAGAGTTATGGATTCAATTTTACTAGGAATTCAAAATGAAAGAGCCGCAATTTACATGGACGATATACTCATATACGCACCAACAATACAAGAGCATAATAAAAGACTAAAAGAAGTTTTCACAAGATTACGAAATTCAAGTCTGAAGATACAACCAGATAAGTGTGAATTTCTGAGAAAAGAAGTAGCTTATCTAGGCCACATTGTTACAAAAGATGGAGTCAAGCCAGACCCTTCAAAAATTGAAGCAGTAAAAAATTTTCCAAAACCGAAAACCACCAAAGAAATAAAATGATTCTTAGGTCTAGCAGGGTATTATAGACGATTTATTTCAAATTTTGCAAAGATAGCAAAACCATTGACGAGATTACTACAAAAAGACGTTCCTTTTAATATCAATTCAGAATGCGAAAAATCATTTGAAGAATTAAAAAATGCTCTCATTTCAGAACCGATTTTAAAATATCCCAACTTTGAAGAACCTTTTGTTCTCACATGTGATGCAAGTGCATACAGTATAGGAGCAGTTTTAAGTCAAGGCCCTATAGGAAAAGACTTACCAATAGCATACGCCTCAAGAACACTTTGTCCAGCAGAAACAAGATATTCAACAATTGAACGCGAACTATTAGCAATAGTTTGGGCAGTCAAGACATACAGATGTTACTTATATTCGAGAACCTTCCTACTAATTACCGATCATCGCCCTTTAACATGGCTTTTTTCCATAAAAGACCCAGGCAGTCGTCTTGCCAGGTGGCGTCTAAAATTAGAAGAGTACGATTACAAGATAATGTATAAACCAGGACGAATTAATAAAAATGCAGACGCACTTTCACGAATAAAGATCAATCACTTTAAAGAAACTTCGAAATTAGCAACCAAAATATTAGCCTCAAACAACTCAGCAACCGACAGCGAAAAAACAGACACAGCTGACGAACAAAAAATTGATATTGAAGAAATCGACGCAGAATTTCAAAACTTCCTTAAATTATATCAAACAACCTCATTAATCGATTATTCAAAAGTGGATTATTTAAATGATCAATTATTAAATAAACAGCACAAAGATATAATAAGCATATTTTGGCAAAATCAAACAAGAGAAGAACTACATGAAAAAATACTAGAAGATATTTTCGAAGAAAATTTAGATATTACCTTTAACAAATTAAATATCTTACACAGTGCGACAGTAAAGAACAGAACTTACTACTTAATATTTTTACCATATGATCCCGATTCAACAAACGAAAGATTATTTTATACTCTTTACAAATTTAAAAATGAACTAGATCCTTCAAAAACATATTTTGTTGAAAACAATGTAGATTTACCAATCTTAGAAATGTTATGCTACATTTACGCTGACACAGAAATAAAATTTAAAATATGCCAGAATGTAACAAAGACACCAGATCTTGATGAAAGACAAATTATTTTAGAAGAATACCACAATGGAAAAAGAAACTTACACCGAGGAATAAACGAAACTATACGCAGGATTAAAGAAAAATACCAATGGAAAGGATTAAATAAAGACGTTGAGAATTTTATAAAAAAATGTGAAACATGTCAAAAAACCAAAATTTGTAGGAAAAACCTAAATCAACCCCTCGTGATTACAGATACCCCTCGTACACCTTTTGAAAGAATAAATATAGATATTCTTGAAATTCCCTCAAAGAATTACATCCTAACAATTAACGACGAACTAACAAAATTTATCCAAGCATACCCTCTTAATGACAAAACTTCAAAAAGTATCGTAAATACACTAATTCTATTTTTTCAAAACTATGGTACACCCCTTAGGATCCATTGCGATCAAGGCAAAGAATTTAATAATACTTTAGTGAAAGACTTATGTCAACTCTACAATATCAAACTTACATTTTCAAGCATATCTCATCCTCAATCTAATGGATCAATTGAAAGACTACATGCTACTTTATTAGACATGATCAGAGCCCATCTTTCAGAAAACCCAAATGACAATCCACTAACTTGCATTCCATATGCAGTAATTTGTTACAATAATACACAAAATAAGACACACGGATTTACTCCCTTCGAGTTAATTTTTGGTCATACATCTTCGAGACCACCGGAAAATTTATATAATGAAAAAGAAATAATTTCCAAATACATCCGCGATCTAAATAACAGAATTAATTATTTTTATAAATTAGCCAGGGAAAGAACCCAATTATCAAAAGAAAAAGCGAAGGAAAGATTTGATAAAAGAATTTCAGAAAATCGTTACAATTTTAAAGTAGGAGATAAAGTTTTTATAAAAGAATCTCAAATTTCAGACAAATTGAAAAATAAATTTAATGGCCCATATGAAATAACTGAAATTTTGAAAAACTCAGCTATCGTAATAAATCCTGATACACAAAACACTTATAAAATAAATTTCGACAGAATGAAACCACATCTTGAAAAATAATTTCTTTTCAGATGAATGGAACACATTTAACGCTTATCGGATTCATTACACACCTACTCATCATCTCACAATGTCAAGTTCAGATCACTCCCGTAAACAACACAGTAGGAATTTATTATAATTATGACTCATTAATGAAACTATCAAATAACAGGTGGACATTATTAGTTTACAAAGATTTGAAAAATATAAGAAATGCTTTAAATGATAACAACAATATTTTGGAACATATAAAAAGTATGATATCAGAATCTACAAATAAAATGAGAAGTTTTAAACCACATGTGCAAACACACATAAATATATTAAGTCAGATATCTAAAGATCTTGAAAATAAATATTCAGAAATATTTGCAGACACTTTAGCGAATAACGAGCGCTATAAAAGAGGTCTAATAGATGGTATAGGAACTGTATGGAAATTCATATCGGGAAACCTCGATGCTTCAGACGGGAAATATTTCTCAGAGTGCATTGAAAAATTAAATCATGATGAACATCAAATTGAAAATTTAATGAAAAACCAGATATCAGTTACCACTTCGGTAATTAAAAACTTCAATAATACAATTCAAAAGCTCAAAATAGATGAGCAAACTTTTAATGAAGATTTAAAGAAAATTGATAAATCAATTTATACTCTTAATGATGATTTAGCATTTTACGAAAGTAAATTAAAAATATTAGACATTTGCGAAACATTATTGGAAAGTTACACATTTCTCGAAAGTTCAATTAATGACATATTAAACTCAATAACTTTTTCACGATTAAAAATAATACACACTTCAATAATAACACCAAAAGATTTAGTCAATTCATTGCAAGAAATATCTCAAGCTCTAACAAAAGACAATTTACCAATATCCCCTCAACTAACAAACATTGCTAAATATTTTGAAATAATTGAGTTGCATGCTTTTCAAACAGTCAAAAATAATATTTGTTTTAAAGATTCCCTTAGTAGAATCCGAGTATTATACTCTTTTTCAACTATATCCTCTACCAATTGAAGATAGTAGAACAGGATTACATCATTCAATAATATTATCAGAAAAATACATCGCAAAAGATGATGAATCTTTACTCTATGTTACATTCCAAAATTTGGATAATTGCAAAAACCTAGATGCAAATTCAAAGATATGTTCTGATGTACTCCCACTACCAATCGATACAAAGTCAATATGTGAAGCCCAACTAAAAAACAACAATTCAAATTGCCAAAAACTTGTCAAACGTCATTAATTTATGCAAATGGCTACAACGTGAAAGAAATCCAGATCAATACATGGTTGATCACTGTATCTGATCCACTACCTATAACAAGTAAATGTGTAAATCAAGACACAAAAACTGTTATAATAAAAAACAATTCAATTATAACACTAACTCCAGAGTGCAACGCTTTCATTGGTACAACAAGAATAAGAGCCAGAAACAGCAACGACAGAAATACGAAAATATTATACAATACTGCCCCAGTGCAAATACCATTTGAATGTTGCAGTAACATTCCAGAGAAGAAACAATTACCAGAGCTCAAACCCTTAAAACTAAATAAAATAAATGTAGACGATTTGAATATTGCACAACATAAATTGGATCAATATTCTGAACAATTGGATCAAATAATTAATGAGCCCTTCGTAAATAAAAATATATCATGGTTCACTTATTTCACCATTGGACTAATCGTAGCCCTAATAGCCCTTTACACGTTTTGTAAGTGTAGAAGAAAACGACCGACAAGAATAAGCATCATGGGTCCAAATCCGCCTCCTCCACCGAGTCCACATAAAAGAAGACATTTCACATTCGCCAGATTCTTACCAAGGAGAAGACCAAGTGTCCATCCAGAAGAAGACGAAAACGATATTGAACTTGGTTAAACAAAAAAAAATGTGAGTGAAAACAAAAACATTTAATTTTTGTGAACTTTTAATTTCAGAATAATATTTATGTACTTTTTATTTTAATGATATTTTAACCACTTACATTTTAACATTATATAATCACATTATGATATTCAAGCTTATATTTTAAATGTTATAATTTTATTAACCAAGTAATTGAAAAATCCAAATAATGTAAAATTTGAATTTTTATACTTTCAAAAGTTGCAGCATTGCCCCAACTTTTTATATATAAGGGAACTTGTTATATGTAAAACTTAACATATATGACAATTATTTTGACAAATATGTTTACGTTACTATGGATAAATTTCTTTGATTTTAAATATACAGGGTGCACAAGAAATTCCAAAGATCATTATAAATCAACAAAATTTTTTTTCAAGTTGGAAGAACTTGAAAAATTGTCTTCAGAATTTATTTGTGGCGTTCCTAGGGACGACTTTCTTTTTAAGATAGTGCATTTGCCAAAAAATGCGATCAAAGAATTCTGATAATTCAGTGATCCCATTAAAGTCATAAGGGAAAACCTAGGAAAAACCTCATGAACTATCCCGATATAGGGTTGTTCAAAAGGATATGACCATTGTTAATTTCATCTTTAATTATCGGCAACCAGACATGACTGAAATCTACGGAAGTAGAAGCAATGCAGTCGTTTTCATTTAACAGAATTAAGGCAGATTCTTTTAATTTCGTTTTGTGCAGTTCTTCTTTGTGTAATATTGTTGTGTTTTGAAATTGTATTTTATGGCCTTGGTCCCAAGCATGTTCACAAATTTTTGATTTTTCGAACTGACGTTTCTTTATGTAATTTTGATGTTCATTTATTCGAACATTAAGAGGTCTAGAGGTTTCTCCAATATAAAACTTATTACATTCACAAGGAATCTTATAAATGCAATTTTTTGAGTTTTGCGTAGCGTTTTTGGTTTTGTTTTTGTTATAATAGATTAAGCGTATTTGTTGTTTTAAATGTAGTTTTGATGTTAAATTTGTTGCCTACTCTTCTCAATCTCTCTGACAGGCCCTGTATATATGGTATTGATGTTGTTATAATGTGGTTTTCCTGGTTGTCAGTATTATTAGGTGAAGTCTGGTGTTGGTTGTCAGTTGTTTTGTGCTCAATTTTATTTAACTCTTTGTTAATAAATTTTTGAGGGTAATTGTTTGCAGTTAGAACATTTTGTATAAATGATTTTTCTTTGTTGAATTTAGTAGTATCTGAGCAGTTAGTCTTTGCTCTGTCATATAAAGATTTAATAACACCTCTTTTTACCGTATTTGGATGGTTCGAGTTAAAATTGAGATATCTGTTAGTGTGAGTTGGTTTTCTGTAAACTTCTGTTTCAAATGAAGATTGTGTTTTTGTTATTAAAATGTCCAAAAAAGGTAGTTTGTTATTTTGTTCGATTTCTAATGTAAATTTTATGGTTGGTTCTTTGTTGTTTATGTCGGTTAATAATTCCTGCAAATTTCCAGATTTTGTTCCCAAATAATGAATATGTCGTCAACATAACGCCACCACACCAACGGTTTATTTTCTTTTGAAAAAATCATTTGTTCTTCAAATTTGTCCATAAAGATGTTACTTAAGGCAGGGGACAGACAAGAACCCATAGCCATGCCAAAATCTTGTTGGTAGAAATCATCGTTTAATTGAAAGTAAGTTGTTTTCGTACAGAAAGTGAGTAATTCCATTATTGTGTTAATAGATAAACGAGTTCGTTGATGAAGTGAATAGTCATGTTCTAATAATTCTTTTACTATAGGAAGTGTTTTAGCTACGGGAACATTGTTATATAAGTTTACTATGTCAAAACTTGCTAGTGTAAATGTATTTTTGTATTGTATATGAGACAATTTTTCTAAGAAATCTGCACTGTTTTTAAGATGAGAAATTGAATTACCTGTAAGTGGAGAAATAATTTTCAGCAAAAATTTTGAAAGTTCATTACATGGAGAATTTATGGAACTGACAATTGGTCTCAAAGGGATGTTGGGTTTATGAATTTTTGGTAAGCCATAGAAGTGTGGAGGTTTAGTATAATGTGGAGTGAGAGTTTTGCGTTCTTGGTCTGTAAATTCGTGTTTGTGACTGTAGAGTAAACGGTATATTTTGCTTTCTACTGAACTTGTCGGGTCTTTGTTTAGTTTAGTGTATTGTCCTTGATTAATTATGTTCATAATTTTGTCATCATAGTCATTTTTATTCAAAATCACTGTTGCATTGCCTTTGTCTGCAGGTAAAATTTTGATTGAATTATCATTTCTTAATTCTTTAACTGAATGTAATTCATTTTTAGAAAGATTATTTTTGATTCTTAAAGGTTTTTCTAGTTCAATTTTCGCTCTAATCCTGTATTCTTCAGCGTCACTTGAATTTAATTTATTTGCGGTTTGTTCAATTTAGGAACTGTTTTCGGGGTAATTGCAAAATTAAGGCCTTTTTGTAAAACTGAAGTTTCAGAAATGTTTAGTTGTTTGTCAGAAAGATTAATAACAGTTTTTGTTAAAATAAAATTTTTGTCTCGAGTAGTATTTGTTGATATGTTTTATTTAAGAGAAGTTGATTGAATTTGTGTAAATGTCTTCGTTTTTGTAATATAAATTCTCTGTTATAGCTAGCGAGAATACTGTTTATAATTCTGTTAAACTCATTTTCTGGTATTTGATAAAAAGGAAGTTCTGTACATACCCTATATCTTTTCTAATTTAAACTTATTATATCGATGAAATTGAATTCTATCCCTAATTGCGGCAAAACTTGCACGTTCCAATATTCGTGGATTCTTCTGCCCATGTATGGCTGACGGAACCTTAAACCTTTTGGAATAATTTTCATCTGCCGACATCTGCACAAGAATGTCACGCTATTTTTGGTCCGGGCAAGCTTCTTACATAACACTTCTAAATCTCTAAATGCTTTAGTTACTACAGTCCCATGGCTGATTTCTAATTGTTTTCTGAATGTTATTTGTGGCATCTTCTAGTTTATTTTAGATTTTCTTGGGAATAATACCACATCAGAGTTCAAACTTGTGTATATTTTAAAACCAAACGTTTCAAAATCCTGTCGGATTTCGTTTTCAATGGATATAATTATAAATTAAAATTGAAATATATGACAATTATTTTGACAAATATGTTTACGTTACTATGGATAAATTTCTTTGATTTTAAATATACAGGGTGCACAAGAAATTCCAAAGATCATTATAAATCAACAAAATTTTTTTTTCAAGTTGGAAGAACTTGAAAAATTGTCTTCAGAATTTATTTGTGGCGTTCCTAGGGACGACTTTCTTTTAAGATAGTGCATTTGCCAAAAAATGCGATCAAAGAATTCTGATAATTCAGTGATCCCATTAAAGTCATAAGGGAAAACCTAGGAAAAACCTCATGAACTATCCCGATATAGGGTTGTTCAAAAGGATATGACCATTGTTAATTTCATCTTTAATTATCGGCAACCAGACATGACTGAAATCTACGGAAGTAGAAGCAATGCAGTCGTTTTCATTTAACAGAATAAGGCAGATTCTTTTAATTTTCGTTTTGTGCAGTGTTCTTCTTTGTGTAATATTGTTGTGTTTGAAATTGTATTTATGGCCTTGGTCCCAAGCATGTTCACAAATTTTTGATTTTTCGAACTGACGTTTCTTTATGTAATTTTGATGTTCATTTATTCGAACATTAAGAGGTCTAGAGGTTTCTTTCGCTGCAAGGGAACACTCATATTTATTAATGAAGTGATTTACTAAAATTTAAAATAAAAACATCTCAAAATTAAATAAAAAATGAGAGATTGTTTTCAACGTCCTCAAGCCTTCTCTCGAATCTTGAAAGGGTATTCTGGATGATTCTCTACTCCTTTGAAAAACAAGAAATTGAAAATTCTCCCATTTTCCAATCTATCTAACCCATCTAGTTTTTCCATATCTTCAGGAGCAATTACAAAATCGAAGATATCAATGTTTAACTTTATTCTGTCGGCATTTGAGCTTTTTGGAATTACGATTATATTGTGTTGCACAAGTTGTCTAAGAAGGATCTGGCCTGATGATTTACCATATTTTTCGGCAATTTCTTTAACTACTGGGTGTCCCAAAATATCTGGAAAATCTGGAACCTCGTAGTTATACTTTGTACTCATATGTGTATTTACTCCAGGACTACCCAAAGGTGAATAAGCCGTTATAGCAATGTTTAATTTCTTACAAGTCTCTTGTAAATCTTTTTGCTGAAGATACGCATGCAATTCTACTTGTAAAACAACAGGTTTAATTTCTGCGGCATTATATATCCTTTGAACTTGTTCTTGGTTGAAATTTGAAAGTCCTATAGATTTTGCGAGGCCTAATTTTACCAATTTTTCCATTTCTTTCCAAGTTCCTATAATATCATTTTCCATATCTAAATCAAAGCTACCATCTTTGTTTACTCTGGGAGCGAAACTCGAATCACTACAGTGAAAACTGAAGGGCATATGTATAAGATAAAGGTCGACATAACTTAACTTCAGTTTTTCCAAGGATAATTTTATGTATTTTTCTACATCATTTGGTCTATTACCAAAATTAGGTAACTTAGTAGTAATGAATATTTCATCTCTTCTAAGTTTACCAGATTGAAACCATTTTTCGAGAACATTTCCTATAGGTTCTTCAGTATTGTAGTTGAAGGCAGTATCTATATGCCGATAACCGGATTCTAAGGCACTCTGTACAGCAGCTTCAGTATCTTGAGCTCTCCACGTTCCCAATCCAACCATCGGGACAGAATTTCCATTTGACAGTGTTACATATTTCATCTTTATGAAAAAATATTTTGAATTAATCAATTTAAAAATTTAAAGAGTATAATCGCGTTATATTATGCAGTTTCTACAGCAGATCTTGCTATTTTGCTAAATATAAAAACACTTGTAGCGCAAAATAGATGAACTTGGAACTATTTATAGTTCGTTTTTCGAAAACTATATTGAAAACGAAATCCGACAGGATTTTGAAACGTTTGGTTTTAAAATATACACAAGTTTGAACTCTGATGTGGTATTATTCCCAAGAAAATCTAAAATAAACATTATGATATTCAAGCTTATATTTTAAATGTTATAATTTTATTAACCAAGTAATTGAAAAATCCAAATAATGTAAAATTTGAATTTTTATACTTTCAAAAGTTGCAGCATTGCCCCAACTTTTTATATATAAGGGAACCTGTTATATGTAAAACTTAACATTGGATTAACCTTCAACAAAGTAACCACATTGTATCAAACAATAGCTCATTGTTACTTGTTTACTCCGCTATTTTGCAGGCTTGCTATTTTTGCCTTGCAGGTGTCCAGAACGGAAATGATGCCTAAGCATTTTTAAACTTATAAATTCATTCAAATATGCTTTCTCGTAGCTCTATCACGGTGTTCCTCACATAGTAAAGACGTTAAAGCTCTATTACGTTTCGTTCCTCATATAGTTCATTTCATAAGCTCTCTAACACATTTGTTCCTCGTACGTTAAAGTTCTATCACATTTGTTAAACGCGTATTTAAATCGCAAAATCCAAAGTTAAGTTATAAAGTAATTTCAAAGTGTGAATTTTTTGTGTTGATAAAATAAAATTTTTTTAAAACTTTGTTTATGAGAACCCACTCATAACATACATTTTCAGAATAATATACCATTGTTTTTTGTGTTTGTTATGACATGATATATGTATTTGTAGTAATATCAAATGCGCAGCATTTTTAAGGGAATCTCGATTTATTTGAATTGTGTATACATAGACTTCATTTGTTTTTATTTATGTAACTCCTTTTGTTTTAC
>JAVLUE010000461.1:0-30001 GCA_034190945.1 Octodonta nipae
ACCAAAAACACATATTCATTGCCACTTTTTTCAGCTATACGATTGCATTTCCAGATTTGCCAACCGATGTTGTTGTTATTTTTCGGCTATCATCTTCAAGTTTTTCTTATGGGCACCACATTAGATTTTCCACAGGAAAATTGTGCGTTTCATTGCGATTTCAGTGATATACAACTTGTTATAATTTGCATTCTAAAAACACTAATATTTATATAAAAAGAAATATCACCTTACTTGGCCTTGACCTCAGAGAAAAATTTTATGTTATAAACATGGCAGTATTTGTCAAACGAAATTAGAGTTCACAGAGTTTCAAACACAATGAGTGAAGAAAACAGAGAAATGTTAAGAGTTTATTACGAATTTAATAGAAACAGTACCTACGAAAACAGCTAAAATATGTTTTGAGTTATATCCGAAAAGACAACAGCCGCAAAATTTAAAATTTAGGTAGAATATTAAGAACAATATTTATATTAAAATATGTATAAAAACTAGTATAACAAGTACTCAAATTGAGGACCTTCTAGTGCACATAAACGAGGACGTCGATTTAAATTGGTGACAGTCCTGATAACATCTTTTCTTCTATTAGATCTGAATTATGTAATTCCTTGTAAGAGATCTCATGTCATGTTAGACTCTTGTTCTCCATATACTGTCAAAGTGCTTCACAAAATTATCCAGAACTAGAATGTTCCATCCATTTGTGTGGAAATCTTTGATCTAAATAGTCACAAACAGCTCTAGTCTATTATAATTGACAGGGGACCACTCACTAACATATTCTTCAAATTAGGTTGTTAAGAAATTGGGATATTTTTCACCATTTAAAGTCACATTGAAAAAATAAGGTCCGAGCATTTGATCATTACAAACTGCAGGCATTTCATTTAAACGAAAACGAATTTGGGACCTAACTTCTTTAAAATATCTACGGTTATTGTGACTCCAAAGATGTTCATTAATTCTATTGAGGACGTCACAGTTTGACAAAGTTCTTTTGGTTTATTTTATAGGGAACTGACTTTCGACTCTGGGAGTTTGGGGAAACACTAACTCACAGAGACCTCTAATAGGCAATCGTTCGATATTTAACGCCGGTTCCCTGTCATTTTTAGGATATAAATCACTGGAGAGGTTCACTAAAACCGATCGAAACAACTATGATATCTTTTCGAGATTTTACAATCCATTGGACGCAAGATACTATATGGTTTCTGGTCGAGACAACGTTCATCAATTGCGCTTCCTTCAACTGATTCAAATCTCGAATAATTATTAATGTATTTAGTACATAAAACTGAATTTAATATTTTATCGCGAAAAGAATGTGGACATCTAGTTAAATATGTTGTAGAAAAAGAAGTAAATAAGTCTTTTGGTGGTTTTTAAGAGATTCTTAGCAATTTTTCCTATTTTATAGTCCTCTTATCTTAGTATGCAGGTAGATGACACTACCCCATTTTATAATTTCAGCCCGTTTAAATTTTTCAAAATTTCCTCTTTTGAACTCCAACAGCAGCGTTTCACCTCTTTAAATTTTGGGTACTATTCCGATCCTTAATCCACAAATTTAAATGAAGTTATTAGCAAAGATTAATGAGCGAACGAGTGTTGTCCTTTTTTAAAACCCTTCGTGACCTATACTCAAATAACTGTTGCTTACCATGGATATAGAAGGAGTAGTTTAGCTGTTCCTATTTACATACAATTGAATACAACTGTAGAAATACCTGGTCCAAAAATAATAAAATAACAGGACACATTTGTCAATTTTATAACTTCATAGGAAACATCATATAACTACCAGGGTTATTTTTATTTCAGTCCTCCTGAGCCCAATGACCAGATACCAAATTTTTTGCTAAGCAATGAAACTAAAATTCATTTAGCTTTAATAGGATCGCTACCTAATCGAGGTTTAACGCACGTAAGGATTCATTGGTTGTTAAATTTAATTCAAACGCATATGTAAGTACATTAAACAGTTTTATAATTTTAGTAATTATATACAAATTTGATGAAACATACCAACAATCAGTATTCAATTAAGAATGAATTACCAATAACAATGCTTATTTTAATTACTATATTTTTTAATTCTCTAAATATTTTGTTCCATGGACTGGTAAAAGATACGACTGTATTGAAATAATTATTCATATGCACTTTGTAAAGAACCACATTTTAAAATGGACTAAAAATCGTGATCCACGTTTTTCGTATTGTTACAAGTATTACTATAGCTAATACAAATTTACACAAATTATCAGGACATATTTATATAGTATGAAGCTATCAGGAATATTTTTTATAATCTTTAGTTTGGTATATTAATGTATGTGGCAGCACACTCCCTCTAAAATTCACTAAACCTCAGATATCCTAGATATCAAAAGGGTTTAGCTCTGTGGGAGGCCTTACCAGATTATCAGGCCCGTGGTTGCAATCGCGGCGGTTTCCCAGGAATTTTCTGACGGTCCGAGCTGTTGCTAACAGAAGGGCATTATGCATTAATTGGTAAAGATTTTCGTCCAAATTGAGGTATTTTAAATTTTTTGTAGAAGTTGTTGTTGTTGACATAACAATAGGTATAGTTCGTGTGTTATTCATGTCCCAATGTGTCTTTATTTGAAATTCTAAAGTTGGGACTGACGTGAAAAGAATCATGCAGCGATTCAGAACCGATCAAATATTAAATAAAATCCAAGAAAATTTATTTCATTTACGTACAGCCTCCAAAAATTTCAAATATGAAATGTTCAGAAAACGATAAGTAAAACAAGATTCATTGTTGTAGAAATTTATATATATATATATATATATATATATATATACTCAAGTTAATGATAGTTGTAATATTTTTTACTCATTTTTTTTGAGAATGAGAAAGAATTGAGTAGGTACATAATAGGTACATAAAATTTATGTAACAAATTTCAAGATATTTTAAACCTAACAGAACAATGTTATGTAGAATCTTTTGCCTTAATTGACCTTTATATTACAAAATATACATTATTTTTCAGGCTCATCCTAATTCATATTCTTGTTATTTTCGTTAATCTATATATAAATAGGCAAAGTCAAAACGATTAAGTACCATTTTCTCCTCTGTTTCTCAACCGATTTTCTTTATTTTTGATTTGTTTAGTAGCTATTGATGACCTTCAGTGCGCAATATATAAATAATTTTTATCTTTTAAAAGAAGTAATTTAGAAATAAATTCAAGTGAGTGGCGCCCACTATGAACAAGTAGCTTAATCTAATGTTAATTTGACAGCAGTCAAAATCCAATTGTGGACAATCGTAGCGAAGTATAAAAAATATTACTAAAATAATCGACTTTTACTTATAAAGATGTAAGATGTCAAAGCCTTTTTTTCTATTCATTTATGACGTTAATTCTTTACAATAACTATGACGACAGCAATTACTGAAATGACCAAATCCAATGTTTTTATACCAAGTTTACAGAAGAATCCAGATCAAAAGTATTATGTAAGTACACAATTTAGAGATTCTAAAGTTAATTGATACATTTGGTTACCGAAACTCACGAGTTAAGTATGCACATTCTTTCAGTCATGAATGTCTCACAAATGTAAGAACAATTTGCATATGCATCCATTATCAAAAGGTTCTAAAACACTCAGGTGATTTGCAAATATATTTTTAATTATATTTATGCCATGTGTAATTAAAGCTTGAATAAGTATTTCAGTATTAGCAATAAAATAAGACGAATCAATTTGCAGTTTCATTTGATATAAGGTAATCTTATAAATTAATTTTAACATTTTAACATCTCATCTAACAATGAGCAGTCAGTCAGAAATTGTTTAATGTTCTTTTAACGAGATATGCTACAAATATATTTTTTCTTATTTATCTAATAATATTATACCTCTAATGTTTATTTATTCACATGGATCTTATTTATATGTAATTCTCGCAATCGGCACTACAATTTTGCCTAAATTCCATTTCGGAGTTTTAGCATGTACAAATCGGGATCAATCGTATTACCGAGAAAGAACGAGATTGTGACAATTATGTTTCATTCAATACAGGGTGATGTTGTGACCTACTTGAGAATATAACTGCTCTAGAAAAATGCATTCAATACAAATTTGTGTAGGATCTTATAAGAATTTTACCACTAGTTGATTTTTTCTAGCATTACATTTTTACAGTTTTAAAGTAAAAAGTGATAGGCGAGTTTTGGATGGGTAAAAAGTTATGTTCTGATGTTAATTTCAGGCACTCAATGAAGATGCCTTGAGCAGTTACATATGCATACCTATATAAATTGACTGAGATATAAGGCGTTGTAGGTTATAATTACACAGGGTGATTCCAGAAATGTTAGAAACCAAATGTTTTATTGAGGGTCCATAAACAGTTGCATTCACACAGTGTGTTATATATATATATATATATATATATATATATATATATATATATATATATATATATATTCTTATATACTCCGTGGGTTCAATTTAAAATTAAACAACTAATATTCACTTTCACTTTTCTAGAACTTTTATTTACATCGAATATACAACAGCTGATTCAAATATCACAACAACAATTTTACATATAAGCTCTTCGCTCCACTAACTGACTTGCGATCGTGGGCTGCTTCCTTTTTAAAACCAGCATCGAAAACTCTCGTAAAATCAATCATCAATTCTACAGCTGCCGAGTCATTTCGAGAACCATTTTTTTTATCTTAGAAGCGATCGGTGTCGTACTGAAATGAAACAGGCTTTGGTAAATTTCGTAACCATATTTATATATATATATATATATATATATATATATATATATATATATATGTTAGGCGTAAATATCATGCACGTGTATGATACGAAGTATCATATTTCGCTGACCAGTTTCCTGCTTCATAATGTAAACGTGGGAACGCATCGACTTGACCGTTCTTTTGATTAGTCAGCTTTCTTAATGTTATAAATCAGAGCGACGCGGTCCCACGGTTGTCATTTATCGTTAGTATACTTGTACCATTTAGTTAGTTAATTTTAATTTTCAATTTAATGTTTTATTTAAAGTTTTAATTTTTATATTTCAATAAATAATTTTTTTTAAAAACTCAAAAGTGATTTACAAGATATAAAATTGGCGCAGTCAGTAGGATTGTCCAACACAGCTAGAACACGTGTACACTCACTAGTTGTGTCGATTTCCAAATCCTTGTGGACAACAACTTCCAGACCGAGACAACAACTGTAGCAGCGAGAACCCGGAACACGCAACCTTACAGCTAACCAGTCCTCAGCTTCTCCAGAACAGTCTCATGCCAGGAGTATTAACGTATGTACTATTACAATCATCACGTTATTGATTTTTATTATTTTATTGATTTATGCGATACGAGTTTTATGTATCTTGAACATACAGTTCTATCATTTAATATTCACCTACATTCATCTCTATTATTTTAAAAACAATTCTTGAAACATATACTTAAACACATAGAGGCCTTCTGTGCTTTTGTGTTCGATATTATTTTAATTGTTTCTAATACTGCAATTATTTACTTTATTGCATTTACCTTTACCTTCATGTTTTTACATTTATATTGACCTGTTTATTAATTGCTGTAACAAATTTACCTACAAAAATACCCCTACACTGATTTTTTCCTTTTAATATTTAATTTGATATATTTGTTTTTATAAACTATTTCATAATATTTCTAAATATGGTTGAAACACGCCAAGGTACGGTAGAACCTTACAAACTTGCGGAAATTTTCGCTATCATCCCTGAATACGACGGCAATCCAATTTTCTTAAATACTTTCATCAGCTCCTGTTCGACAGGACAAAATATGGCTGTCGCAAATCAAATAACTCTTTTAGTTTTGCACATTAAAAACAAGCTAAGAGGCCGTGCAGCCGAGCTTGTTAATTCAAGAAATGCGTCGACTTGGGATGAAATAAAAACACTGTTAGAAAACCATTTCGGTGACTCACGCGACTTGTCCGCTTTAATTCAGGATTTACAAAGAATGCGACAACTACCAACTGAATCCCCACTAACTTTCTCAGCGAGACTACAAAGCCACGAGGCAAAAATGCACGCGGCTGTTAACAAACAGAATCTAACAACCAAAGAAAAAGACGCGCAAATTTATCTTATAGATTCCATGGCTCTAAATAGTCTTTTGACCGGACTTGAACCAAAAATAGGCCAAATTATTCGCGCTAGTAACCCTCCCGATATAATTACCGCGGTTTCCCGAATAAAAAGAGAACTCCAACTTTGTCACCTGGAAAATCAAAAATTCTCAAATGTACGGAACCCTCAACAACATCAACCACAAAGACGACCACCTCCTCAAACTTTTGTAAAACAGTGTTAGTTTTGCAAACGCACCGGGCATTTGTATAACGAATGTCTAACACGACAACGACAACAACAACAAAACCAACAACCACACCAAAACTTCAACAATAACAACCCGCAACAATTTAGACCGAATCCTCCTTATCAATCGGCTAATCAAACTAGGCCCAATACTGATCCTAATAGGTATCCCGCACAACAAAACCGACCTTCTGCCAGTGGACAATATCAAAGTCCTAATCAATCTCGACCAAATCCCAATTTTTCAGAAACCAACAACAAAGAACCCACCACTTCAACCAAGATGAGTTCTACAACCCTTTAAACAATTTAACAAACGATGACCCTTATACAAATTCATACTACCAAGACGATTGTTCTTATTCAGACCCCCAAAATACAGATTTCGAATACTCTCAAAATGACTATACTGAAACTTTTGAAAGCAATTACCCAGAATTCCCTTCTGAATTACCCGAAGACCGACGACAAAATTTTCAAGAGGTACTTACAGTGGACAAACCACCCGATACACAGATCTGCAATCTTCAAACCCAGTTCGAAACAATGAGTTTACTCGACGACTTCAACCCCAACCTGAATTTTCCGGAACAAGCTTTCCTATAAGCCCCTCACTTTCGGTAAATTCTAAGAACCTTTTCTACATCAACGACGCCACTAATACATATAAACTGTTAATAGACACAGGTGCCGGTTTATCAATTTTTAAACCAAACACTTGTAAACAATTTCGACACCGATACCCAGAAAACGTTGTGATACAAGGTATCACTAATCAAAAAATCCTGATTAACGAATCGACCTTAGTCCCATTTAATCTTAACGATCCACACAAAGTTTACATCTGTAACTTAGACATCGAATTCGATGGTCTACTAGGTTCTGACTTTTTAGAACATTATAATTGTGTGATTGACTTTAACAAAAAACTTCTTATAACCAACTTCAAAACTATTCCGCTTATGAAAGTAACAGACGAAACAATATCTTCAAACAGGCAATCTCCAACAATTAACCCAACAATTTCAAACACGATTACTATTGAGCCGCGAACAGAAAGGATTTGCAAACTCAAATGTGACTTATGTAACACAGAAGCTATACTAACCACTACCGTCCTAGAAAATGTGAGACTTCCGAATGCTTTAGTCCAAGTTAACGACAAAGGCGAATTTTTGACATCCATCTTAAACGCTAACGCCTGCCCAAAAACTGTAAATTTCGACACTGTCAAATTAGAACCCATTCAAAATTACTCTGTAAATCACTGTGAAGAAATTTCGTTTGCAACTAATCCTAACTTCGACAGACAAACGGAGATTAACAATCAACTCCGACTCGAACACCTTAACGAGGAAGAGGCCGAACTAATACAACAACTTTGTCTTGACTTTTCCGACATTTTCTACTTAGAAGGTGACCATCTTAGTTTCACGAATGAAATTAAACATTCCATCGACACAAACAACGCCAAACCCATATACACTAAATCGTACCGCTATCCCCAAATTCACAAAGAGGAAGTCCGTAACCAATTTTCGAAAATGTTAGAACAGGGCATCATTCGTCCCTCAAATTCTCCCTGGTCTTCCCCTGTATGGGTTGTCCCGAAAAAACTCGACGCCTCCGGGAAACAGAAATGGCGCGTAGTCGTGGACTATAGAAAACTAAACGAACTGACAATAAATGACAAATATCCGTTACCCAACATATCCGATCTGTTAGACCAAGTTGGCAAGTGCCAGTATTTTACCAGCCTAGATCTAGCTTCTGGTTTCCACCAGATTGAAATTGAGTCCAAAGACATTCAAAAAACCGCTTTCACTGTAGAGAACGGTCATTTTGAATTTGTTCGCATGCCTTTCGGGTTGAAAAATGCCCCTTTAACATTCCAAAGGGTGATGGACAATATTCTGATAGGAATCCAGAACGAAAGATGTTTGGTGCACATGGACGATATAATCGTTTATTCGCCCACCATTCACGAACACTTAGCAAGACTAACTGACGTTTTTAAAAGACTTAGGAAGGCAAACCTCAAAATACAGCCTGACAAATGCGAGTTTCTCCGCAAGGAGGTCGCTTATTTGGGACACTTAATAACTAAAGACGGTGTAAAACCCAACCCGTCGAAAGTCGACTGTATCTTAAACTTTCCTCAACCGCAGAACCCCAAAGATATTAAGTCATTTTTGGGACTTGCTGGTTATTATCGGAGGTTTATTCCAAACTTCGCGAGAATATCGAAACCCCTAACTAAACTTTTACAAAAGGATGAACCGTTTAATTTCAACGCTGAATGCGTCACGTCCTTTAACCAACTCAAACGTGCTTTAACTTCGACACCAATACTGATCTATCCGAACTTCGAGGAACCTTTCATACTAACCACTGACGCCAGTGCCTTTGCAATCGGCGCTGTACTATCTCAAGGGCCAATAGGTAAAGATTTACCCATTGGATATGCTTCCAGGACACTTTGTCAAGCCGAGACAAGGTATTCGACTATTGAGAGAGAACTGTTGGCTATTGTTTGGGCAGTGAAGCACTGGAGACCGATAATCTATGGCCGAAAGTTCCAACTTTGTACCGATCACCGCCCGTTGACGTGGCTGTTCTCGATAAAAGACCCCGGAAGTCGATTAGCCCGATGGAGACTTAAACTCGAAGAATATGACTACGAGATCATTTACAAACCGGGTAAAATTAACAAAAACGCCGACGCCTTATCACGCATTAAAATCAACCACCTTGATGAGTGCGTACTATTCCAGGCTAAAACTAAACTAACACCCCACAAAATCTTACCCCTAAATGACGAAGACGATGACAATACCTCCGAACCTGAACAAAACGAAATAACTACCGAAACGATATCCCAAGAATTCAAAACTTTTGTTGAACGTTACAAAACTGTTTCCTTAATTGACTATAGTAACATCGAATTTTCTAATTGCCAACTCCTAGACAAGGCAAATAAAAATATCCTAATCTTTCCCCAATCATCCAACCTTCAGGAATTCCATCACGACATATTCGAAGATATTTTCGAAGAAGTCGCTGATTTTGAAACATTTAAAATCAACGTATTCGCTAGCAAAACTGTTAGCAGGAGACAATACTTCATAGTCCCGCTTCCAAACGATCCCGAAATCGTAAATGAAGTCCTTTTCGCATCTATTTTCAAAAATCAAGACGTTCTCTCCCCATCGAAAACATATTGTGTAGAAAACAACCTTGATCTTCCAATTCTGGAAATGCTATCCTTTATTTTCTCTGAAAAAAACATTAAGTGGAAGATTTGCCAAAACATCACAAAAACTCCTAACAAAGACGAAATTCCACTAATACTCGAGCAATATCATAACGGAAAAAACAACTTGCATCGTGGCATAAACGAAACCATACGCCGTGTCAAAGAGAGGTTCAACTGGCCGGGATTTACTAAAGACATTGAGAACTTCATAAAGAACTGCGTAATCTGTCAACAAACCAAGGCTTGTCGAAAAAACTTAGATAATCCCCTCGTCATAACTGAGACACCTAAAACACCCTTTGAAAGAATTAACATCGACATCTTAGAAATTCCTAATAGAAATCACATTTTGACGATAAGAGACGAACTGACTAAATTCTCACAAGCCTATGCTTTGGCAGATAAATCCGCCAAATCTGTCGTTAGTACTATTATGTTGTACTTTCAACATTTCGGTACACCATTACGTATCCACTGCGACTATGGCAGAGAATTCGACAATGCCATACTAAAAGATCTATGCAAACTTTTTGACATCAAACTTACCTACTCTAGCGTGGGACACCCGCAAACAAACGGCTCCGTGGAACGATTTCATTCTACTCTACTAGAAATGATTCGCATTCACAAAGCTGAAAATCCCGACGAACACCCCTTAAACGTACTTCCGTATGCTATTATTGCCTATAACAATTCAACCAATAAGACCCATGGCTTCACCCCGTTCGAACTCGTTTTCGGACATACCTCCAGCAGACCCCCAGAGACTCTTTATAATCAAAAAAAGAACTAATTAGCAAATATGTACGAGACCTAAATAACCGAATTTCTTACTATTACAAAATTGCACGTGAAAAGACTAACTTACAGAAACAAAAAGCGAAAGAAAGATTTGTCCAACACGTTTCGAAAAACCCACCTGATTACAAAATCGGTGACAAGGTATACGTAAAAGAGTCACAAATAAAAGACAAACTCCAGAACAAATTTAATGGCCCATTCCAAATTATTGAGATTCACAATAACTCTGCTACACTTCTAAACCTAAGAACTAACCAACGAACGAAAGTGAACTTTGACAGAATGAAACCATATTCTGAAAACTAACTTTCTTTTCAGGTTTCTTCTGCTGCTCGGATCAGCAGTTTCACAGTACGACGTCAAACCGATTAACAACACTCTCGGTATCTACTACCATGACGAAAGTCGAATAATTGTATCAAACTATAAATGGACTCTATTAGTTCACCGGAACTTGACAACCCTTAATCAACTATTTGAAAATAATAACAGAATCCTCAATACTTTAGAACGAACTGTCGATCCTATGCCTGGCCTCAAATTTCACGATACAGGTGCCTTTCGTGTGGACGTCCAAACGCACATTAGCCTTTTAACACAAATCTCCGACTCCATCAAAACAAAATTTTCAGAAGTATTTCTAGTCACTAAAAGACCAAAACGCGGATTAATAGACGGTGCTGGAACCATCTTTAAAGCAATAACCGGTAACCTAGACGCATCCGATGGCGAATTTTATACTAGCAGCATAAACAGACTTAACCACGGACAACTACAAGTCGAAAATCTTTTAAAGAATCAAATGAGCGTTACAACCACTATTATTAAAAACTTTAATGAAACTATTTAGAAACTTCAAATAGACGAGAAAATCTTTAACGAAGACATTAACGAAATCAACCTCACGATACATGAACTAAATGACCGGATAGCCACTATTCAAGCCAAACAATCATTTCTTGAAATTTGTGAAAAACTAATGGCCAGTTATTTGTTTCTTGAAGATAACCTTAACGATATTTTAAATTCAATAACTTTTGCAAGTTTGAAAATTATTCACTCATCTATTATTACACCGGATCATTTGATTGCCGCATTACAGGAGATTTCTCAAAACCTTGTTAAAAATAATTTACCGTTACCAGTCAGATTTTCAAGTGTTGCACAGTATTTAGAAGTAATTGAACTACAAGCTTTTCAAACTCACTCAGATCTAGTATTCATCTTAAAAATCCCTTTAGTAGAGCAACAGCTTTATACAGCTTACCATTTATACCCTATTCCGATTTTAGATGATAGAACTGGTTTTCATCACATCCTTTCTTTTACTCAAAAATATGTAGCGCGAAACGATGATTCTCTTATGTACATACCAATCAAGGACTTGAGTGCGTGCAAACAGCTGACTCCACTCCGAAAACTGTGCTCCGATTTATACGCGTATCCCATAGACTCAAATGCACCCTGTGAGGCGCAGCTCCTGAAAAACATTCGTAGTGCCCCGAAACTTGTAAAAGTGCCATCGCTTTCAGTGAAGGGTATAATGTTCAAAAACTTGAAACAAATGGGTGGATTGTAATCATATCGGAACCCATACATGTGACCATTAATTGTCCAGGAATTGACGCTAAAACTTTAGTGCTAACGAACAATTCTATCATTCGGTTACAAACGGAATGTAGTGCTTTTGTTGGTATTACAAAAATCCAGGCCGAACCACAAAAATTCATGAACATTTCGGACAATTCTCATCCAGTTTTAATTCCATTCAATTGCTGCAATTCTCATCCTGAGAAACTTGCAATTCCGGACCTTAAGCCCCTGAAGCTGGACGACTTAAACATGGAAGAACTGTCCATAGCCAACCACAAGCTGGACCAGTATTCAAGGGATCTCGACGATCTCATCAACCAACCCTTTGTTAATAAAAACATTTCCTGGTTCACGTATGCTACAATAATTATCATTGTAACAATTGTTGTTGTATACAGCTCATTGAAAATCATAAGGCACGTTAAGAGACCTCCGACAGCTCCAATCCAGAGAGTCTGAGTACCCTGACAAAACCGTTCTCCAGGCTGATACCAAAACTGAGGCCCCAAATCGAAGAGGAACCTGAACATCCAGACTTATAGAATTGAGAACCTTTTTGATACATTTCCATTCTTATTTGACTTTTATGTTTTGTATATTTTTCATATTTTATGTAACCTATTTAAACTTAATCATTATGTTCACTTTAACTTTATTTCATTTCCATATTTGTATTGTTTTTGCTTATTTAGCTAGCATCCAGTAAATTCCAAAAGTTGATGTTACAGCATCAACTTTTCTTGGTAAAGGGGAGCTGTTAGGCGTAAATATCATGCACGTGTATGATACGAAGTATCATATTTCGCTGACCAGTTTCCTGCTTCATAATGTAAACGTGGGAACGCATCGACTTGACCGTTCTTTTGATTAGTCAGCTTTCTTAATGTTATAAATCAGAGCGACGCGGTCCCACGGTTGTCATTTATCGTTAGTATACTTGTACCATTTAGTTAGTTAATTTTAATTTTCAATTTAATGTTTTATTCAAAGTTTTAATTTTTATATTTCAATAAATAATTTTTTTTTAAAAACTCAAAAGTGATTTACAAGATATAATATATATATATATATATATATATATATATATATATATATATATATATATTGGGTTGTCCATAGGCAGTTATATATACAGGGTGGTGGAAATATATTATAAAGTGGCATTATTATAATAAGTATTTTAGTAAGTGCTAGAGAGTTCAAATTAAACTGAATCACTTCATCTTGAGAAAAATTAGACCAAATATCAGATTATTTGTATATATGTATGTACCTACCAACATTTTTGATGACCTTTGAATTTACGAGTACAAATGGAAATTGAATAATTATCAGTAGTAAATTGAAACAAATTATTTTGCAATTTCTTTTCAAATAAAGTTATATTATATTAACCTACCGGTTAACAGCTGAATTATTTAATTTTAAGAAATATCATGTTAACTGCATTTTTTTCTTTAATTTCCACTTACTGCCTCTTTGCGATACTTTATATCATTAAGCTAAGCATTAATGTGCTCACAAATAAAGTCCTATTAATTGCATATGCAACACAAGTTGAATTTTGTTAGGAATTGACACAATGCTAGTCTATATAAATAGGCAAAGACAAAACGGTTAGGTACCATTTTTTCCTCTGTACCACAATCGATTTTCTTTATTTTTGTTTTGTTAAGTAGCTACTGACGACCTTCAGTGCAGAATGCTAAACTAAATTTATATATATTTTTCATTCATTAAATAAAATGTAATAAAAAAATCATTATTTACCTCCATACTGTCAATGTCAAACAAATAATATTGACAGTTCCGCCAGATTGCTTGGAGAGAAAATCATAAGATGTATTGACTAGAATGTGAAAGACTAAATTAATCGAAAAGCTAACAAATTTGGAAACGTCCTTAATGTTATGGCACATCGTCATGTTATTGAACTAGAACCCAGGAAAATTTATATTAATTATTGCCATTTATTGAGCTTTCGCAAGTTTGCAACCTTGATTGCATTGTAAATATGGTTTGTCAACTAAAATCAGAATTATGTTATTTATTGCTTAAATTATTTTATTAATTTTAATATTATACTTTTAATTTAGATTCTTTTTATTTTTATACATATATTTTCATATAATTTGAAGATTACAAAATTGGTGAATTTAAACACAGACCGTAATATTTAAGATAAGCAATTAGATTTGGCAGCCCTGATATCATGGCCATCTTTGTTGTAGGGACTTTGATTTATATTTTGACATTTCATAATATTGTTAGCCGTTAGGTTATTATATAGCATTGTGGTAAAGGTAAGTTTTTAATCCAATAAAGTTCAAGATTTGAATTTTATTCACTGAGAAAAGTTTCCAACAAAAATAGGTATTATTTAACATGAATTAACAGCAGGTTCATTGTATTTCTTTATATTTTTCATACAAAATAGAACTACTCATTGCTTAGTATGTGTGTTTCATTAAAATTATTGAAAATTATATTGAATCTTTAGATATCTGGTTTATGAATATTTTCTTACGTTTTGTAGTTGTTTTGTAATATTAATATTGAGTTGGTTACTTGCATTTTGGGCTTACGAGTTGAAATCGTTAACTATTATGTTAGAATAAAGATTGTAATTGGTTTTATTACTCTATTTAAAAGAAAATTTCAGTCTCATATCCCAAAATATATATTAAATAATGTTTAAAATATTATATTTAATATTAATTTAATATATAATATAATAATAATTTTATAGGTAATTGAAATTTTTTATGTAGAAAATTATAACTACATATTTAAAGCGGAATCTTATTACTGTTTTCAGTCCATGTAATTTATCTGATAATTTGTTGTATGTTATATGGGCCAATGCATGCAAAACTCTAGCTTTTATTACGAGATCACTGACTTTTAAGTAAAATAAACATCTTATTGTCATTTTAAAATGTCTATTATTTAAAATTTAAAGAAATTCAATGCATCTACTGATTTGTTAAGGTAAGTTAGGTACCTACACATCTATACGAGAATAAAATGTATTTTTTTATTCAACATTTTGTTCCTTCAAAATCTTGCATAGCTGGCCTTGACGGTCAAAACATTGAGTAATTATAAATGGAGGGAGAGAGAGCGTTAGATGCTGTTAGATTCTTAGAGCATGTACTCCTGGAGGTAGCATGTAATACACAAATGTCGTACCAATGGTAATAAGAGTGAGAGCAAGAGGCTATCTCACTCGACTGTGAGATGCGGCCAACGCCATATTGCACATGGCTCATTAGATGCAGCTCTTAATCGAATGTCAAAAATCGTTTGTCAAAATTATTTCGAATACCTATATTTGATTAAATTTTTATTTTTTTTCAATAGATTTGTCAATATGAGTGATCAGTTTTGGCCATTACACCTACTTCTCCGATTTCTCCACAACTTTGTTTTTGATAAAAATATACTTTTAACAATTTCATGAAATAGAATTTCGACCACCGGGCGACCACTAGTATTTTTAATTCTACCAATATTCAATACCGTATATAAAGAAGGTAGGTTAGTAATGCTGAAAATAATATTTTTCACATTTTAGAGTAACTGTTATTACATTTTTTTATTTTCTAATAAACTCCATACTAAACTATTATTTTCTTATAACTATATTGATTTTGAATTATGAATAAGATAATTAAAATGTGAAAATAATAAGCAGTGAATTGAAAATTACAAGAACATTACAAACGTTAGGTCTGGCTACGACAAAACCAATTACCTAATAAACAAACCGCTTCACCAATTTGACAAGTCCTCCGAGCCTCCTTTAGTTTCAGACATTCGGGCGTTACAGTAGCGCACACAGGGAGTTGAAGTCACTAAGCTGGTGCTAGACTTAAAACTACATACATTTTATAAATTTTAAGTCAAATTACTAATATTTTTGGTTCACAAATAAATTTCGCGTTTTAATACCTTACATTTTAACATATGACGTCTCAAAGCTTTTGACCACCGCCGGCCCTTGTGACACTGTCAAATTTTGTAGACTCCCTCCCTCCCTCTTAATGTGTGACAAATGGCCCATTAGGTCTAATAACTTTTATATACTATAATAAATGCCTCCACGGTAGCTGTAAGTAAATATTTGACGAGAATTATATTAAGAAAGGTTCGGTTGGCCATGTTTTAATTTATACGAGAAGAAAGACTTGCAATCTCTATCAAAAATTATTTGACATCCTTATGGACTAACTTGTTAAGCGCTTTGCAATTTTGGTACGAATATTCTGGAATCACTAAATACACCAAGAAGTGAAATCTTTGGGTATTTTAGATTCCCGGGGATTGCATTTTGCACTTTCCGAAGTAACGAAATGTTAAGCAACTTCGTGCAGAAATTCTAACTTGTCTAAACCGTGTGAAAGTTTTTATTAATGTGGAAATATACCCGCGAATATTTGCCTAATATATGATTACGCTAATTAAAGATAGTTCTCTTTGGGTACCTATTCATGAAACTCTATAAATTGTTTTGGAGTATTATATTTTGTTTGACACACAATCAAAATGTTTTTGTGAATGTACCTAGGATTGTGGACAAGGTTGGCATGATTCATTTTACTATTAACTTTGCAGCTTAGCGTAAAAATTATTTTCTGTTTTACCATATTTAATTGAGTTATAAACTGTTTTTGTTTATAGAGAGGATGGATACGTTCAATTCAATTTCACAAATTTGGATAATTTTCTGAAAGTAATACATAAAAATAAGCTTTATCCTGGTTTTGAGCTGATGGGAATTCCAAATAAATCACTACACCTTCAAAAAGGTTATAGGTTCTGGTTGACACTATGTGAAAAATTAGCCACAAGGTACATAGGTAGGTATTTACAGATGTAAGAAAAACACTTCTGTAATAGTTTAGAAAGTTATTTAAATAATAGTGAGCGGAAACTGAAAGAAAATATTGAACTTACAAACAGCAAAATTTAATAATTTTCTAAAAAAATATAGAATTTCTTTTTTATAGATCATGCGATACTTAGTTGTTTCTATTTATCTTTGCAGTTAAAAAAATTAAAACAAAAATTTATTTGTTTATAACAAATTGTTTATTAAATAAATAAATGATATTGTTACATACTTCGTGGGTTCAATTGAAAATTATAACAACTAATATGCACTGTCACTTTTCTAGAACTTTATTTACATTCAAAACATCTGATTCAAATACAATAACAAGCCCATATAAGCTAGTCGACGCGGTATCACTGCCTGGCGATCGTGGCGTTCTTCTTTTATATCACCAGCGTAGAATTCTCCAGTAGAAATCAACATCGTTCCTTCCGCTGCCGAGCCTTTTCGAGAATCGTATTTTTTTATCTTGAAGCGTTTGTTGTCGTGCTGAAATGACACAGGGTCGGCTTTGGGTAAATTTCGTAACACTGCCCCCCCTTTAATTCTGATCGTCCCGATCAGAAACATCCCCTCCATGGTAGGGAGCGAGTCGATCTAAGTGAACCACCTTCAATTTAGCCTTGGGGTTTCGACGGATCCGGTAGACGACATCATTCAGCCTCTTGACCACTTCGTATGGACCATCCCAGGCGGGTGTAAGCTTTGGGGATTTACCCTTGCTCCGTTGGGGTTGTACAGCCAGACTTTGTCCCTCTCCTGGAACCCGGCTGAATTGGCCTTGAGGTCGTATCGCGTCTTCATCCGGTCACTGGTGGCCAACATCTGCGTTCGGGCTAAGTCGTGTATTGCCAGCATGTTATGTCGGAGCTGGTCGGCATAATCGTCGATGTCTTGGGGAGGTTCTTCGGAGGAGCCAAATGCCAAGTCGCATGGTAATCGCAGCTCCTTTCCGAATAAGACCCTGGCTGGGGTCAGGCCTGTACTATTATGTACAGCAGAGCGATATGTCAACAGGAATAGGGGAATATGCTCATCCCAATCACGCTGGTTATTGCTGACGACCTTGGATAGGTGTTGTTCCAAGGTCCGGTTGAATCTTTCCACCATTCCGTCTGACTGTGGGTGTAATGGTGTTGTTCTCGTTTTCCTGATCCCCAACATCGTGCAGACCTTCTGGAATACATTCGATTCGAAGTTACGCCCCTGGTCTGAATGTAATTCCATCGGGACGCCAAACCTGCTGAATAGTTGTTCTACTAGCACCGTCGCTACCGTGGTTACCTCTTGGTTGGGTATCGCATATGCCTCAGGCCATTTGCTGAAGTAATCCATTGCGACCAGAATGTATTTGTTCCCCTCTCAGACTCGGGAAACGGACCGGCGACATCGATGGCAATTCTCTCAAATGGGACGCCCACATTGTACTGCTGCATTCTGCCCTTGGTCCGGGTCTTCGGGCCCTTACTGGCGGCACATGTGGCACATTTGCGACACCAAGCTCTGACGTCTTCGAAGTAATTCACCCAGTAGTACCGCTGGCGAACTTTGTCTAGGGTTTTATTCATGCCCAGGTGGCCTCCGGTAATTCCATCATGTACTTCGGTCAGGATGGCTGGTACCTTTTTCTTCGGAACTACCAGTTGGGACTTGGTTTCTCGTCCATCAGCGCTTTCCCAAACTCGCTTGAGCATTCCATTGTCTACTCTTAGAGAGTCCCACTGAGCCCATAACGATTTCAGCACGCCGGAGTATCTAGCTACCTCGTCCCATCGTGGCCTGGGTGCCCCTCTCATTTTGAGTGACAAGATTGGTTCGATGTCTGGATCAGCCATTTGGTCCTGGATGCACTGTTCCGTTGTCCAGTCTTCATTGGTGCGGATTCCTGACTCGGACACTACGTGGCCCAAAAACTCTACTTCTTTTTGAAACAAGGAACACTTCTTCGGATTGAGTCTCAGGTTGGCGTTATTAATTCTGGAGAATACTTCGCCCAGGTTCTTCAGATGGTCGTCGAATGTCTGGCCCATGACTAGAATGTCGTCGAGGTATACTAAGCACGTCCTCCATGTTAGCCCGCTCAGTACATACTCTATTAGTCTCTCAAATGTAGCGGGTGCATTACATAACCCAAAGGGCATGACCGTGAACTGAAACAGCCCTTTACTGGTGGAGAACGCTGTCTTTTCTCTGTCGTTTGCGTGTAGACCAACCTGCCAATATCCACTTTTTAGGTCTAGTGTGGAAAACCAACGGGAGCCTGCTAGTGTGGTCAAAGTGTCATCGATTCGGGGTAGTGGATAGCTGTCTTTCTTCGTGACATCATTCAGTGGTTCCATCTTTCTTTTTAACTAGCACGACGGGAGCAGACCATGGACTGATGGATGGCTCAATAACTCCATTTTGTAACATGGACTCGATGTTTTCCTCGACTGCCTGTTGTTGCCCCAATGGTAGTCGTCTAGGTGGTATTCTGATGGGTTGAGCCTTTCCGGTATCTATTCGATGCTGGATGATGTTGGTGCAACCGGTAGTTCCATTTTTACTGTTAAAAATTTGCCAGTGTTTTGTGATAAATTGCTTGGCTTTTTTTCTGGTTCTCTGGTGTCAAGTGTGTTAAGTGGTCAGCAAACTGTTGTAGGAACTCTCTATCGGGCCCTGTCTCCTTCACCGACGTCTGGTACTCTTCTTCGCAATTGATGATGGTCTCTACTGGCTCGAAACAAGCTATCTCTTGACCATTGGTAATTCTGATGTCGTTGTTGGACAAATTCAGGACTCTGATTGGTATATTTCGTCCGGTTTTAACTATAGCCCGTCCAACCAAGTAGTCATGAGCTGAGTGTACGGGCTCCACCATTCCAACGCAGCTCCCAGGATTGCTGTCTAGCTGCCCATGAATAATCTGTTCCGTTCGACCGGGAATTCTAGCTGAAGACTTTGCCACAATTTTTATGGGGGTGACTGATGTGTTGACGGGCCGTGTCAATACAAATTCCTCATTTAGGAACCGAAGAACATCATATCTCGGGTCGAACATAAATCCATGCTGGCTAATTAGGTCCATTCCCAGTATAAAATCGTCCTCAATATTCGCAACCAGGACCCTATGCCGGATCATGTTGTCCCCGATCTGTAGCACGACATCTGCCTCACCCTGTATTGACATCGACTCGCCGGTGACTGTTCTGAGCTGGATGTTATTGGTAACTGGCCGAATTTCTGATGCTCTTAAGACCCTGGACTTGGCAATGGACACAGCGGCGCCGGTATCGACGGTGAAGGTAACTGCTCGCCCGTTGATGGTGCCTGTGATGACTAGGTTGCCGCTATCTCGGCAAAATCCCCGGATGGATACTGTCCTGGGGGCTGGTGGATGGTGAGTCGGCATTCGCCCCCTTATGCTGACTGGTTGGAGTTTCCCTGGTTGGTAAGGTCGGTTTGTTGGCTACCCCTGGTTGGTGATCGTTCCGGTAGCCTTACTCGGCAGTCACGTTGGAAGTGCCCTGTCCGTCCGCAGCGGTAACATGCCCCTCTGGTGCCAGTTCTTTGTGACCGGTCTAATATTTTGTTCAGACCAGCCAGCAGCGCTTGAAATTGCGACTCTGACTCTTCCTGGTTGAAGGAAACTGCTCGGACCCTCGGCTTGGACATGTTCATGACGGCCTCTACTTCCAAAGCCCGAAGTAGAGCTTCACTACTTTTCTTGAGGCCACTCAGTCTTAAATTTCTTTGTACTTCCACATCTCTGATGCCGTTTATGAAACTCTGTGTGGCCAACTGGTCTTTCGTCTCCTCTGGCAGGTCTGGGTAGGACAAGTGTACTAACCGTCTAATCTCTGCTTCGAATTCTTGAAGGCTTTCACCGGATCTTTGCGTTTTTCCACTGAGTTGGACTTGGTATACCTGGCTCAAGGATTGATTGTCGTAGCGTTTGTCTAGGATGGCGATGATCTTGTCGAAATTACCTAGTTCATCGACTGGAATGCTTTGGAGGAGTTCTAGGGCCGGACCTCTTAACGAAATTACCAGAGAAGTAGATTTTTCTTGATTATCCCATCCATTAGCTGTAGCCACAGCCTCAAATTGCCGTTTATACATAGGCCAAGATGAACTGCCATCAAAAGTGGGTGGTTTACTAATGGAACCTCTGGTACTCACGGTGTTCTGGTATTTTCCTCGCTGTAAGTCCTGTTGCATTTTTTTAATTTCTGTTTCTACCTTGTATTGGATGGCACTGATTTGGTCTTGAACTGTGTTTTGAATTGAACTGATTTCAACTTTTACCTGGCTTTGGATGGAATCGAGGTCATCTACTTTTGTTTCAAGAGTGTCTACGGTATTTTTTATGGTCTTAATGTCATCATTTATCTCTTTTATATCAGACTCAACTATTTGCATTCTTTCATTAACTGTTTCATTAACTTGTCTTACTATTTGCATTAGTTGTTCAAATTGCATTTGTCTTTTTTCTTCAGTTATTTTAAATTCATTTTGTCGTTTTTCTTCTAATAATTTAAATTCATTTTGTCGTTTTAATTCAGTTTGATCTTATTTTTCTACAAATTTCGAGAATAATCCTTCCATTAAATTTTGTTGTTCACTTTTCATCGTGGAAACAAGATTTTCTAATTCTATTTTACGTTTTTCATCGATATTAGTGACAAGATTTCCTAACTCAATTTTAAGTTTGTCATCAAAAGATTTCACTAACCTTTGTTGAATTTCTTCTTGATGTTGTTTCTCCTTCTTGTCACGTTTTTCTAGAATCTGTGCAATTTTTTCGTCTATCTTTTCCATACTACGAGTTTCCATAAATCAATTTAGGATGTTAACTGCACTAATCCTTCACTTCTAACACCAAATGTTATATACTTCGTGGGTTCAATTGAAAATTATAACAACTAATATGCACTGTCACTTTTCTAGAACTTTATTTACATTCAAAACATCTGATTCAAATACAATAACAAGCCCATATAAGCTAGTCGACGCGGTATCACTGCCTGGCGATCGTGGCGTTCTTCTTTTATATCACCCGTGTAGAATTCTCCAGTAGAAATCAACATCGTTCCTTCCGCTGCCGAGCCTTTTCGAGAATCGTATTTTTTTATCTTGAAGCGTTTGTTGTCGTGCTGAAATGACACAGGGTCGGCTTTGGGTAAATTTCGTAACAATATGTTAATCAAAATTTTTGTCATAGGAATATGAAAGGAAAAAACGAATCCTTAGTATTAATAATAAATGACAAAAAATAGTTAATTAACAAACGCATTTTTAAGCAATAATTTTTTTTAATTTGTTTTTTTAAATCATAATATTTTTTGTTCCATCGAATCATGATTTTATTTTTCTTTATCTCATTTGTTTATAACATTTTTTAAACAATAGAAGTAAACAATATCAAAATATTATCAGCTAGGGCTTAATGATAAAAAAACGAAATAATTAACATTTTTGAAAAAAAAATACAAACGCTTAATTATAATTATTCATTTTTCGGTGCAATAGATTATTGATAAATAAGTGGAAAATTAAAAATTTTCAATTTTTCTAACGGGAAATGTACGAAGCAAAAAATTGAGCTTTTTTAGTTTAGTAATTACTAAGGTTTTTATGTTAAGTTATCATTTCAAAAATATTGTTAATACACATAAAACGTGGAAAAATACAAATATTTTTTTGTGTGTGTGGATTATTGTTATATAACCTATTCCAAAGGTACATAATATTTTTCATTCCTTAATATTCGTATTTAATATGTTTAAATATTTTTTTGTTTACCCTGTGTGAATGACGTGGCACACGTGAACGCCCCCGTTTTAGCAATAACTTCAGGGCGTTGTTAAAATCATTAATATTCGAGGTACAGTTTCGGAAGCACTCTTTTTTTTCATTATATTGTTTATAACTATTGCAATTTTTATCGGCACCATTTCAACTTTTTCAAAAAGTTTCTAGACGTCAATCCGAATCGAATGACACCAAAATTATAATTTTCGGTGAACTCTATCAGGATTTCACCAAAATGGCTCTTGTAGACTAGATTATTGATGTAGACTCATCAAGTACCGAAGAATAATTTAACTGTTGAATTTATTTCTATAAAAAATTCCTTGGGTTTATTACTATTGTATGTATCGTACCTCATGGGTGTCGCCAGGGGCCTGCTTCATAATCAGCTTGTAACTTGTAGTTTTGTAACTTGTAGAATTTCTTTTCGTAATTCAACAAAATTATTCTACAAGTTACAACTTGTAAAATCCGAAATAATAGTAATCGAAATGTGCACATTGTGTTTGCGATTTTTGACATTTGATATTGTGGTTTTCTCGTTTTCATTTCCGATATTGTTACGTTTCTTTGCTGTGTTTGCCGTTTTCAGTGTTTTTGACATTTTTATCGTTCTTGAATTTTTTGATATTTTTTGTATTTTTTGCATTTTTGATATTTTCCCCCATTTTCAAATGTCTGGTATTTCTGAAAATTTTGCATTTTTGATATTTTCCCCCATTTTCAAATGTCTGGTATTTCTGAAAATTTTAATGTTTGTCATTTTTAACATTTTTAATATTTCAACATTTTTGACATATTTGGCGTTTTGGACTTTTTGCCTGTCTTTAAATTTAATTATTTATGTTAGTTTTGGCATTTTTGGCGATTTGTACATTTTAAACTTTTTAGATTTTTCTCATTTTAGGTTTTTGACAGAATAAATTTAACAATTTTGAAAAATTCTATATTATTGTGATGTTTGGTGTATTTAATATTTTTAACGTTTCGTTGATTATAATCGAATTTATTTTGATTTTATAAATCTTCACATAACACCTGCAACGATTTCTTGTTTTTTGAGATTTCATGCGCGATAAATCAGATAGTGAACATTTTACAGACCCCCCCCCCTCAGTATTGGCAGAATACCGAATAATGTCTCTATTCAATCAAAGAACCGAATCAATTTATCAATTTTCATGTAATGAATAAATACTCGACATAGTATTTATCGGCTACTGGTAATCGCTAAGTGATTAAATTCATTTGTGGTCATGTCAGGAGAGTATGTATACCAACGTTTACAGCTGCATCTTTTTTTGTTCCCTAAAATTACTGACGTCCCTTCCTCCCTATTCAATAACAATTTTTTTGGAACAAATTAATATCATAACTCTCACATCTGTATGATTTTCGGTTCCGGAGAAATAGTGATTTTTTCTTAAATAATACCCCCTATCGGATAAATGAATGTTAGCAAATTGATAAAACCGGCTTCTATTTATTTTAGAAGATTCACACCAGTATTACTTTCTATTAAGGATATATTGAATTCTTTCTGAAACAATACTAACACACATGTCCCCCATTTAATATTTTCACTTTGACAAAATAAGGAATCGTTTATCACTTAAAAAAAGTAATCAAACCTTCTCATGACTATATTTATTTAGGTTCCGGAAAAATAGTATATTTTTCAAAAAACATTGCTCCACCTGTCCCCCATTAGGTAATTAGGTAAATATTTGCAAAATGGTTATTATTTGTTTGAGGAAAGGTAATTTTCACGCCTGTGTCACATTTTGGTTCCCAGATATTAAAATTGTTTATTTAAATTTTTTTATGGATGGAACACTTATTAGGGCGAAAGCTTTAGTTGCAATAGTCTTGAGTTGTTGGTGGATAAAGTGTAAAATTAACAGTAGTGATGTTTGAAGTATTGTGTTTTGTGAATAATAAAGTTGAAGCCCGAGAACAATATATGATTCTCTTTATGGTTTTAGGGTTTTTTGGGAAGCACGAAATTTCAAAATGGCGATTTGAGACCTGGAATGAACCAGATTTAAGGATGTATAATACTATGAAATTTGATGTTAAAGGTAAAGTCTTTTAAAATTATAACGCCTAAACGCGTATTAGGGTATTTTATTTAAATACGAATTATAGTGGCAGTGACTTATTCTATTAGTTCAGAGGTAACCACTATCGACTGAACCATTCGTACATAATTAGATAATTGAGTGAGCCATATGTCCGCACGTTTTAATGAGAAATGGCTTTGTCCGAGATCTAGAAATCTTTTAGAAACGAGAGTGAATATTTGTGAGAATCTCGTAAAAGGAAGGATTCCTTACGTTTTTATATTGTCATATTGCAAGGAACAAAGAGTGAAAAAGTTTCAAAAATATAAATAATTAGTTACCTCGACAGATGTTATTCTTTCAGTTCCAGCCATGTTTGTATTTAGTGCTCTCGGGTTTTGTCAATGTACTGCCGTCAGAGTTCTCTGATGTTTTCGGTAACATTGGAAATTTTTCCAGCAACTTTTCCATTTTTTCATTCCCTAAAACCGCATTCAGTTAATTAGAAACATTAACGATTAATATAAAAACTAGTCAAATAGGACCTTTCTCAAGGTATGCGCTTACCAACAAGACACCAAAAAGACAAAATTAGTAAATATTTATTTGTTCAAACTTTCAAATAAATTATTTGTTAGCTATTATTAAATCTTATTTGGCTATAATAAATTCTACTATAAATGTTCATTAGATCCTCAAACACAGTTTATTTTTGGTAAATATTCGGTTTAAATGTCAGTTTGGATTGGAAGATTTTGACGTTTTACCATTAATTTTTCCAATTTTTGTCTTCATAAGAACTTTCCACGAATATTTGAAAAAATTGTCGAATTGGTCTAGCCGTTCTCGAGTTTAGCGCTAAGCATTTATATAGATTTTTTAACTATAATTTTTCACTTTTCCGTACAGACATTTACTTTTATATAAACCTAGTTCTGATAACTACAAACACAAAAAAAGAATTTGCCACAAGTTGCAGTCGTTCTGAAGTGATGCGCTTATATTCCTTATTTATACAGATGGGTAGATTTTTTTGTCATGAAAACAATATTGTTTGGTGCATAACGGACAAAGGGAGAAGCACGAAAAAAGTGTGATGGCACGTGTGATACAGGAGAAACATATGTGGGGGGAATATCTTGAACTGAATGGCTTACTATGATGGGTTATGATGGCTCGCGGTTCAGCTAGTCAAACCACCCAAGTTTTATGGTTATCGGCTAAGTAAGCACCTATGAAATTACCTTTGTAATTCTGTTTTAACACGCCCCCAATGTCTATTTAGGCATAAATTTTCGGTTTTTATTGACAATGACTGCATAAAGAAGCAGATATTTGTAGTAATAAACGAACCATCAGGGATTTCCTTGCATTTCAAAGCAGAGTACAAAAACTACTTAGGTGGTTTGACAAGCCTAGTCGCAAGTAATCAGAACCTGCAATTTACAGAGCAGAACTTGTAAGCGTTTATGTAATCGTTACGGCTTGTGCCGTAAGTCATTGGGTGATTACATAGCCTTTTTCCATGTTAATTAGCGTTTTTGATCTGTACAATATGTAGCTGCAGAAATCGATCTGTTTCACTTTAGTCAGCTGGTATTCAGTGCATGTCTTGCTTTAAAGTATTCCAAAAAGATTGTGAACAGAGAATTAAATAACAGAATAATTCACAGAAAGGACAATTCTATTGATTATTTTAGCGTTTTCTTATCTCTCTCTTTCCCCCTTTCTCCCCCCCCCCCTCTCTCTCAAATTTGTATATTTTCTGCCTATTTTTTAACTTTTTTATTTGTTTTATCTGGAACACTTTCTATAAGTGTAAGTCTAATTTACCCTATATTGCAACCACCCTATATATGATTCTGTGTATTGGTATAACTTATTTGTCTGCAACCGCTCTGTTATCTTTAAAACCACCCTATATAAGTATAATTCATCTCCACACTACTGACCGTTTCTCTTTTTCTATTTATTTATTTATTTATTTACAACAGGTAGCCTGGACTACCCAATTATAGGAAACAATGTTACACAATCAGTCACATTGCAGTCACACAAATATTAAACGCAATAAAAAAGAAAGAGAACAATAAAGATATGAAAAACAACTACTAGAGACCTACTTACATACATGTGTGCCTAAATTTTGAGAACCAAATAGGCCGCTGTTTTTAGTGCATATAAGGGAATGTTGAAAATGTCAATGTCCAAGCAATGTAAGTTGTACGTTCTCAACATTCTCTATAAAAAAGAGTTGTACGAGGAATTAATTATAACACCTAGGACTGTAAAATAAATATTTAGTTCTTAAGGTATGGTTAATGCCACAGTTAAAATTTAAATTATTAATGATATTTATTGTTTAAATTATACTTGTATACCTATAATTTTACTTCGCCCCATATGGCATACGCAACTGCTTCTAAAATTTTTTGAACCCATCTCTATAACTACATTATACTCCCCCCTATAAATCAAATATCCTAACCGCTTATGCTTATATAACGTACTTATGTTCCACACTATATAACTTTTTTCACTACCCTGTATAACTATAATTTTACTCTTCCTTATATTTTAAGCATTCCGTATATTCAACTGCTAATATTTTTTTGAACTCTACTGTATAACTGTAATTATACTCCTTCCTATAACACAAATATCCTTACTACATATATTTATTTCACAATTTTTTAACGTTTTTTCATTCACTCTGTGTAACTATAGTTTTACTCCACTCTTATTTCAACCACCTTGTATTCACAACTAAGCAATACAATATTTTTCAAACCACCCTTTATACTATAATTCATTTTAACCCTATATTTCAACCATCCAATACACGCAACTGCTCATGTAGCACCCAATATCTCATGCAGACACGCACACATACACACCTACAACCGTATACCATATAGAAAAGATCGCCGGCGTAACAGTTTTTCGTTTCCATATACTAAAGGAATATTTTTTTGCCATTTCACTCGACAAATGAATTAAAATGAAAACCGTTACAAACACTCTGTACGATATACTTTTACGGCATATCTTGACATTTCAACTAGATATTTATGATGAAAATTTGACACTTGACTGGTAAACCGTGAATGTCATCCTATAGAAAACTATATTGCACCTTTCTGTAATATTCCTTAATGCAATGCCGTTTTAATCATCAAATTTGCCCAAGCCGTTTTTGAATAATCACTGAGAATACATAAAAAATAGCCGACTAATTGATAATCTCCTCCTTTTTGGAAGTCGGTTAAAAAATGGAATAGTTCACTGGTAAGCTTTATCTGTTGAAATGTTCTTTAATTTTTGCACGATACTTCGGTGGCCATAACTAACCAATTTTCAATTTTAGCAGTTACCATTTTTGATAGCTAACAATTTATATATCCCAGTGTAACTTTTTAACATGTTTATATTTAATCAAAATTTTTAGAATATCTTGACTACGTTACCGGTTGTGCTGAAGGTCTAAAAAATATTTTCAAAACTGCAAATGTAATATATAAAGTTGGTGGTCCGGCGGGATTGTTCAGAAATGAAAGTCATCCTTTATGCTGGTCACTTATAAACAATTGTTCAACATCATCACAAAAGTGTCCAGTAAATTTCATCACTTTTCATAGAAAAGGTAACGGAAGCGCCCAAGGGGTTATAAATGGAACATTTGATTTATTGGAAAGTATATACAGCGTCAACCCAGGATTACAACTGTTGCCAATAGGAAATGAGTAAGTAGTAAGTTTGCTAGAGTTTTAAATTTACAAATTATATCTCAAAACTCCCAACTTATTAATATGTATAATATAATCCTATTTAAAGAGAATTATAATGGATTAAAATTTTTGTCAAATTAAATTTGCATAACAATCTGGAAATGTTAAATGGAAGACGCCAGAACTGTCCCTGTGTAAAAACAATTTGAATGTTACAGTTAGTTCATGTCTCTCCGCAGTTTTTGTTAAAAAATTGTAAATTTTCGTTTAATAAATTTCATGGTTTATTCATACTTTCTGAAATGTCTTCGATGGCACATTACATATAATATCCAAAAAAATACGAATACTCAAGTAACTAGAAGCGAAAGCAGAAGGCTACGAGAATTATGCGAACCGACCTGAAGAGAGCAGATGTGACTCTGCCGAAACGTCGTCATTTTACCATCGATCCCTATATATATATATATATATCTAAAACATATATATATATATATATATATATATATAGTCCCCTGGTGGCCTAGTGGGAAAGTCCTTCAGCTCACAGAATTGTATAAAAATTTGAGCTTGATAAGAGGTCTTGACCCGGGTTTGAATCAGTGCCAAGTCAAGGTTTCTTCAATTAATAAAAAAATGTGACGCAATTCCGAGCATACATTCGTGTCTGATGTAAATGGCCAAAATTAGGGAAATTGACATTTGCTCCTTTCTAAACTAAATAGTGAAATCACAAATTTTGTGTACCTGACTTTGTCATTACATCAACTTTTTTCAATAATTTAAGTGTAAGATTTTGTTATATTGACATATTTTAATATTAACCTCAAGTTTTGTAAAAATCTCTAGTATTATACAAGTGTTTAAAATATCATAAGTTAAACTTGCCAGTTATAAATTGATAAAGAAGAGAATTATACTCTTCGAAAGCTCTACATTAATTTCATTAACATATAAGGAGCTCTTATTTTATTATGACCAACCTTAGAGTAAAAGCCATTAATTTTTCAAGTTAGATTGATCAATCAGCCGTTAATACTTTGTAATATATATGGAGTGAATTTTAAATAAGAAATAGTGGTACTCAAAGATCTGTAGCAAAAAGAATCATCAGTACTTATAATAATTTATTTATTTAAGGTACAATTCTATTGATTATTTTAGTGTATTCTTATCTCTCTCTCCCTCTTTCCCTCTCTGTCTTTCTCCCTCTCCCTCTCTCTAATTAGTATTCATTTCTATATTTTCAACTATTTTGTAATTTTTTATTTATTTTATTAATTGGACCACTTTCTATAAGTGTCACTATAATTCAAATCAGTGACATAGGTGTAATGATCAAAATTGTTCACATCATATTGACAAATCTATTGAAATAAAAAGAAAATAATAATTTAATCAAATATAGGTATTCGATATAATTTTGACAAATTCGTAAAACTTTGTACTTTGCAACCTGAAAGTTTC
>JAVLUE010000462.1:0-40001 GCA_034190945.1 Octodonta nipae
ATGGAAGTAACTGGGACGATGTTGCGAAATTTGAAGCAAACACATTGAAGTATTCAATTTATTTAATATATATGTACTATATGAAATAGGTGAGGCGGTCTGCAGTCATCAACTAACTGACTCATTATGATAGTAAAACGACGTAAACAAAGTTATAGTTTTATTTTCAAATAGCAACAATTTAATATGTAGCTAATATCTTATTTAATACAGTTTTTAGCTGATCATACAAAGCCATAATAGGACAATCAATGCCGAAAATATCTAATGTCAGTTTATCGGACTTTTGAAGTGAGTTAGTAAACTGATTGAATTCAAAGTACCTATTGTCTTGGAAGAAGTATATCAATCCATTAATATACCGGAATACCCCTCTAATATTTGGAGGAATGCCTGCAAATTTTCTGTTAATATAACCATATTCCTTCGACTCCAGAGAACACTCATCTATTTCCACAAATGTGTTTTCCGATAGAAAAAAGTAAATTTGCCCAGTGTATGTACTTACGGCAGCAATAATTTCGTCTCCAGTTAGAGCTATTTTGAGATCGGTAGCGTTGAGGCTTTTGATTAATTTGAAGCTATGATCTTCTATGTAAAAGAGTCTTTTTCGATCAATAATTGCAATTATCTCTCCAGAAGGTCGTTGATAAATTGATGTTATTTCAAAAGCACCAGGAGGCAAAAAATGTAAAAATTTTCGCAATGATATATCCTTTGATGTGAAATTCTTTGTTTGAATGTCCATTATCCAAAGTCTATCTTTATATATGATATATAAATTTGTGTGTAAGACAAGGAATTGAAGATATTTAGGTTCGACTTTACACAAGTCTATTATTTTATTAGTTTGGTTATTATTTGCTTCTGTAGGTGTAGTTTTCCTTGTGATTGAGGGCGTGCTTGCAGTCCTTGTTGCTGTTGCTGCTGGCGTACTTGAAGGAAAATGTTTTGGTGTGCTTAAAGGGGTAGTCTTCTTAGTCGTGCTTGATGGAATCGTTGTAGTCCTTTGTGTTGTTTTAGTTGTTGTTTGTTTCTTGGGTCCATACAAATACTGGATTGCAATAATATCGTCTTGATCTAATTTAGCTTGACTGTAGTAGGGATACATAAGAGCTGAGCTAACTCCCGAGTGACTTAAACCGCAAATATGTCCAAATTCATGTGCCAAAGCCCAAAGCATACTAGTTTGTCCTGGTGGTACATCACCAATGTCCTCATCTCCTAAATACCAGTCTTCCATCATATCTAAATGAATCTCACGACACTCATTATTGTTGGGTAAAAATGCATGAGCCAGTACTCCACCCTTACCATCGAAATTATGAGGGCATTTACCCTTCTGACAGGTTCTATAATTTGTGTGTTCAGATCTCCTATCCGACATGGAGATGACGATATCCGGACTACCTAAGCCCGACACCTGAATAAACCGTAAATTGGTAGCATTTTCCCAAATTTCAAATGCCTTTCGGGCGATCACATTCATTCTTTCATCTGCTAGCTTAAAATACCATTTCAGGGTTGTTTTATTCCATTTTTGTGCCGATAGAGCAAAGTTTAGTGGAAAATCTGATACTCCACAACGAGGTTGAGTCATTAATGCCAGCGTCTCGTTATTTGCTGTACCGTCTACATTTAAATTGTATAGCTCTTGAAACTTTACCAATGCTTGTTCCAAGCTTGTTACAGCAGTTTCATCACTTTCATTTAAATATCCATAGCTTTTGAGGAAATTTTCCACATTGACGTTAGTCTCGGCAATGTGAAAAATAACGATAATAAGATAATAGGTTAGAAGCATTGCAACAGTTTGATACGACTTCTATAGTTATACTGACTTTACTGTTCTAGTGTTACCTATATTTATATTTTCAGTCTCTTATTAGTCCAGAGGTTTTCATAATAGATCACAAAGATATATCTACCTCTGTGGTTAATTTTTGTAATATTAGGGTGGTTAAGACTAATATATTAAAAACAACTTGAGTATGCAATATATTTTTATTCAATTTGCCAGATAATACAATCTTATACAGTTTTATTTTCCAGTAGCCATCTCCAAGGCATTAATATTAACTTCGATGTTTACAACTTTTGAAAGCGCCCAATTGGATCCTACCTCCTCGAAATCTTCCATTTTTGCCAATATCTCGTCTCGAACGTTCTGGTTGAACCACTTTTTTATATTGGTTCCAGCGTCAATAATGTTATTTTTCGTGTTGAAGAACTTATAGTCCCTGACCTCCTCATCACCTGAAAGTTTAACAAATTCACCGCAGAATGTTGTATTAACCTTCAGCAATGGCATTTTCTTTAGAATGTTACTAATTCGGGTTTTGAATAAAATGAGAGCATCATCTAAGAATGAAACGACATCTATATGTGATTTATTAACAATGATTCCAGTTCTAATACGGTTTCCAAAACACGAAGATATATCCTCCCATTGAACTCTGCCCGAACGTCGTTTATCATGGATTAGGCCCATACCACTTTTTGAACAAAGCAGAAGCCTAAATTGCTTTAGATAGCCTGACTTGTTTTGTAATTTACGTAGCGTTCCTACAGTAAGTTTACTATGATTAATGGTATATTTTATCAGACGTATATGTTTTTTGATTTGCTTTAGCAACTTTGTTATTTCAGCTTGATTATTAAATTCGTTGTTCAACTCAAATGTTCTGCATTTTTTTATAAATTCCTCAATACAAGTAAGAGTTTGGTCTGATTCCATTTTTTCCATTATTTGTGCTTTTCTCAGTTGATGCTTAAATATCTTGTTTCAGCAGCTAATAATTTTGAACAACACCCTGGGATGAAGTCCACCTCCAAGCTCCTGCAGTCCGATGAAATTAATATATAATTTTCCCAAAGAAAATTGCTCTAGATAGGGCTTATACGTGTCCGTGACCCGTTTTGGTAAAAAGGCCACGTGATCTTCTAGCTCTATCAAGATCGTTTCCCCAAATTTTGGCTTGACCAGTTTGGCAGAAATTATTCGATATTTTTTCCCTGGCTGCAGGTCTTGGATTTTGATGCTTGGCTTGTTCACAGCTTCTGCGGAGGACACGGTATTAATTTTAGATAGGAAATCCATTTCTATAACAAATACACACAACCTAATATTTATTTATTTATAAAATCATTTGTGAAACTCACTTTTTAGTTTAGAAATCGGTCGAAAATTTACTAGTAGTACAATAGAATGCTGCGCTCTGTTTGGGCAGTAGAATGCTGTGAGCTCCAAAGATGCCTCAACTACTTAACTAGTTGCGGAAGACCCACTATAAGGTTATTGTAGGAAGAGTAGATTATCCCTGGATCAATGGGCAGTAGAATGCTGTATTAACTAGTTGCGGAAGATTAAATCTGCAACTAAAAATACATGGATATGAGAAATATATTTTCACATTTCATAGAATTCAAAAATGCTAGGATTAATCTTATTAATTCAAATGAAAATAGAAAACTCAAAACTACGCTTAAAATACCTAAAAATGTGCGTGTTATATTCAATCGGACATTCAATTTAAAAAAGTTGCAAAATTTGAAGATATAAATACATACATGTTTTTCAAATGCACCCATTATAAGGTTATTGTAGGAAGAGTAGATTATCCCTGCACCAATGAGCAGTAGAATGCTATATTAACTAGTGGCGGAAGATTAAATCTGCAATTAAAAATACATGGATCTGAGAAATATATTTTCACATTTCTCATTTTATTTGAGAAATATATTTTCATATTTCATAAAGCTATTTTAACATTTAATAAAGAAATTAAGAATTCAAAAATGTTAGGATTAATTTTATTAATTCAAATGAAAGTAGAAAACTCAAAAGATATAATGTTAAATAAATACTTACGTATTTTATAAAATACACCCACTAAGAAACTGTACTTGTATCTTGGAACACTTGATAATGAGTAATATTAATTTCCTAAATCTCGCTTATTTATTTCACCACAGTAACCGGGTCGATCGTTAATTAGATATTCTACTTTTTCAGATATTTTGTTTGTCTTCAAAACAACATTCTTACCTTCTTTTCGAAGTTTCCAAAATATGCGTTAAAATGTTATGGTAATATATAATTAATTGTATTCTGAGGGTCAGGTCAGTGCGATTAATTCCATATTTGGTCGAGCGCCCGGCGCAATCTTGTTTTCGTCGTTCGGCAAAATGTTTCGTAATGACGTTGGGATATTTAACTAATTAGTGGTAATCGTATTTTTTAGTCTCCGAGACCAATATATTTGTTTTGTATTTACCAAATAAGGTTCTGAAAGTGAATCGTTAATTATGTATATTACTGACTTGCGATATATTCTTGACTTCGAGGTCGACAGAATTATCGTTGTGATAATGAACTAATTACATATTGTTGATTTTCATTTAGTAAATTTGGATGTTTGGGAATAAATGATTTAAAATAAAAATTCGGATCTCAGGAATATCAGTTCTTCTAACACGATTATTTCAGTAATAAAACAATTAAATATAACTTCCTGTTCCAGGTAGTTGATTATTATTTGGGGATCTTAAGTTTAGGTGACATATTTATATCTGCACGTGTTTATCAAAGAACATTTTCTGTTAACTTTTCTAAAATATCGGTAATGAGTATTTTTTAGCAATATTCTACAAAGATCTATGGTAGTGAAAAATATCTTTTATATATTATTTACAATCAAACTTTGCATATCGAGTTCAGTTTCAATTGTTCACTCAAAGCAAACGGTAGCTATGAATTTAGAAAAATTAATGACTGACACCAAGCGTTTTAAATTTGATGATCATTCGCTGGCAACTCGTAGAATACAGCCCAAAGATTTAACTGGAAAACTTAATCCCTCCGTTGGTTTCTATGAAGTACCTGACGTTTTATCAATTAATATTACGGAAAATCATGTTACTCTCAAATCTCCGAAAGCAACTATTGATCTAGCTCCCGAGAGCTTTAAAGTTTTCAAGACGTACTTGGAGTATGCTTATCGATTTGACAATGATCCTGAAATGGGAAAGGATGATCCTGAAAGCCTGTGGGATGAACAAGCACGATTACCAGATAGCTATATATCTCTTGGAATATGGTTCAATGATGGCTACCTTTCTGTATCGAACACGACCAAACCTATGTCATGTATAAAATTATCAATACCTGATGCTATTAAAATTCACAAAGTCTTGTATTTAAAATAAATGTAGTTAAACACTGTTCTTGTTTTATTTATTTTTTATTTCCAGTAGAGATGCAACTATAAAGATATTCTAATTATTTCAGACTTTCACCGCAAAATCAATTTTTAAAATTATATAGTATTTACTTCTAAGTAATTACTATTTATATTCCAAACATTAGTCCCAAAATTTACGCTCGACCTGATGCAAACAATACAACATATTAATATATACACACACAAATATTTTTATTCCTAGATCCCATATCCCGACTTCTAATATCCCGACTTCTAATATCCCGACTTTTACCCCCGAAATCCAATTTCCCGACTTTCACCCCCCGAAATCCAATTTCCCGCATTTTCACACCAAATAACATATTCCTACAAACAACACTCTGATAACCACCATCTAAAAAACAACCTTATCCAAAACACTCGCCCGCCATCGCAGAAACGAACAACCCACACGAGCCGACCGCACATAGCCATCAACCAAAATACAACATTATTCAACTGGCTTGCCAGCCCATATAGTGGAAACTTCAACGCACACGCCGCCGTCCCGGGCTCGAAACCCAACCAATGCTTTTTTCTATTTACTTACCACAACCGCCGCATGATGGCGCCATTTTTATTCAAACAGCCACGACCTGCGCGCGCCACAACCCGCAACACAACAATTTCAATTTAAAATTTCAACAACCAACGTTCCCGCCGTTACGGCCCTCGTTTTGGCGTTGAAGTAACCTAGCTCATCTACTACTAATCTAGTCAAAATTCCCTCATAATTCCCAACTCTAGGAACTCTACCACCTACATTTATAATTTTAAATTGGGTCATCTATCGTTCGATTCGCGTGCACCTAGGGATTTTCTCAGTGAAACGAAAAAAATTGGGAAGTATTTAGAGATATAAAAGGAAAAACAATAATCCGTTGAGAAATGAGTTTTTCCGACATTTTTAAATTCCCATATTATGATTTTAAACGAATATCGACGTCTAGCTAGTATATAGACTTTTGTTAATTACGTGACTTTGCAAGTTGGAAATTATAAAAAAGTTGGTATTCCACTTTCTGGTAATTACTTAATTACCAAACGGTTATTGGCGTGGTAAATAGTACCTATTTTTTTAAATTCATATTTAATCTCTTGGTGTGTGTGAAATCTATACGCCCTTCTTTAGTCCTGCTTTTGCCTGTAACTTAAAATTATTTTTGTAGGCAGTAGAGCTTCGGGAAGTAGCTTTATTAGGAAGTTTTTTTTAATGACGATTTCTGTAATCATTTTCGTAATATTTGCCGATAACGACTCCCCTCCACCTATTTATTTATGCTAAATTGATTTTAACGGCAACTTTTTTGCGGGACTCAATAAATTTTTAAATGCAATTACAAATCGAACGACACCTTAATCATAATGTTTGGTGAAAACTAACTGAAATTCGATAAAATGAAACATGTTGACTAGAGTATACATCCTGTAGTAGAACTTTCTAAACATCATATCTTAATACAGACAAGAAGTAATCTCTCAATGCCTCAAAAAATGCACAAATTAATGCGTTTAAAATAATTATGACGTAATTCATATTAATATAAGTTTTGAGCTTTTATTTGGCAACAAAATGACAAAGTTATAGGTAATGCCACTCTTAGACTTTACGAATTGCGTTGTTACAACGCATTGAGAATGCCAAGTGAGACCTTGGCGAAACGTCTGCAGGATTCAAACATGAATCAATATAAGGAACAGATGTATTCCCGGATAAATATTTCTACATCTATATATATATATATATATATATATATATATATATATATATATATATATATATTAACTGTCGGGAATCTCGTGGGTTTCTCTTGTTTGTCTTAGATAGGACACTTTTTCGACGTTTCAATGAGATCTCACTCATCTCCTTCGGGATTAGTGATGTTGTCACTACAGTTTGTACTACGCTTAGTGAGTGACAACAACAGTAATCATTTCCTTTTTTGCATGTTTGGGACTTCTGGCTTTGATTCGGCCACGACCAACATTTATGGCAATTACACTATCACGTTCAACTAATTATAAAGATCATATAATTCAAAAGCCAGAAAAAACAAACTGACGGGAAAAACCTTGAAATTTTGCGCAAAATGTTCCGGTCATTAACCTTACTTAGCCACTAATAAAGTTTATGGCACTTTTTTTTTAGGGACTACTCGCTATGCCAACTATCATACTTCCAATTCCCAGAAGCGAGAAAATCACGGCACATTGTAACTTTTTCTTACAGGATCTCGTCCTTATTTAAACCCTTTAGCCACAGGTGGCATTTCTGGCTATCGCATTTTGTTACTTGATTGCATCATGGCTTTCGATTGGTCAACAAGCCAGAAGCGAGAAAATTGCTCCAAAACATGTTTTTTTTTTTCGGAAAATGAATAACGATTTTTTCCTATGTTAGCCACACTATTTTCCCGCAAATTTTGCGTCATTGTATTCAACAATAACACACTTTTCAACCACCACCGAACCAGAAGCGAGAGAAAATAGTGGACCAAAATCTGTCACCAGCTGAAAGTCTAACCGTTGAAGACATGAATTTTCCTTGCTCATTTTCTCATAACTTCTGCTTTCACCATTCATTTAATTGGAGTTTACCGATAAATTCTTAATGATTTGGCGTAATCTAAACTTTTAGCTTAGAATCTAGATTTATATGAATATTCCGTTAAAATTTATACAATTTTAGTGTATATTTCATATGTATCTACAGATAAAGACATATACATTTAATTGTAATTGTTTGCTGAAATTCTCTTCTAGAACCAAACTCTTTTTCATGATTTTATGAGTCCAATTTATAAGGATTTATTTTTATCAAACTATTCCCATAGAAACCTATAGAATATCATGGCAAATTGTTCGCATGGTTTGGCTATTTGATCCCTATGGCTTGATACTTGTATTGGATTGTAAGAATTTTTAAGGTGTGTTTGTCGCTGCATTTCCAAAATTATTCCATAAAGATTATGGCAACTTTGATGTCTGGTTTGGCTGATAAATACTCACAGAATTCGATATTTGTAAGGGATTTTATGAATTTTTAATGTGTTTTTGTCGCCGCAGTTCCAAAAGTATTCCCATAGATAAACTATTTCATTGTTATCGTAGCTTCCTATAAAAACATATAAACAAAAATTTATGCTATTGGTGTTTGCAGTTAGTTTATAAGTTTCGAATTTATATAGAATCTCCTATTAGTTTCTATATACTTTAATATAGCTGTTGCAAATAGGAAACATTAAACTTACTGATTATGGAAAAACCATTAGAAACAACAACATGATTTATTTTGTATTAGGAAATACGCATAAGCGCCATAATTTCAATGGTCTACAATAGCAACAGATACATTCCCCCAGGTTACCTACATATAGAATCCATATGATTACGGCATAAGTTAAAATTCCATTAATTCCAATAACGAAAACTCGCTTTACTTTATTGGACAGATAAGTTCCGACAGATCCAAAAATTACTTTTATATGCCACATTTTCTTGCCAGATAGACTATTTACAAACTAATGCAAATTCTGTGGGTATGTAAGGGACTGTATGGGATTTTTTCAATAGGGATTCTTCTAATTTTAATCGCTATCTGGCTAGACGACTGCCAGAGTCCTTAATGGAGAAAAGCCAAGTGAGTGGGCGGTGGTCGACGAGTATTGTAAACTTTTTGCCAAAAATATTCGGCCTGAAGACTTTACTGCCTAAACGATAGCAAGTAGCTCTCGTTGAATAGTGGACTAACGAGTGTCTGCTGTGCAAAGGATTCGGGAAGCATATGTAATTGGTAAATCTCTTCCTACAGGGCCTTGAGAAAGTACAGTTCCTATAGTAAAAGCGCTAGTAAGAATGTAAGAATGAATGGCTCTTCGAAATTCGAATATCTTAATATTGGGTCAGAAATGAGGGCGTTTTTCAATTCGTCGAAAGAAGTTTTACAATCTAAATAAAAAATAAATAAAATCTTTTTGAATTAGTTTGGTTAAGGGTTTTGAAATTTTTGCCAAGTTCGGAATGAATCGTCTGTAGTATCCAGCAAACCAAGGAATGATTTAATTTCTTTAGCATTTTGAGGTTGTGGGAAATTTTTGTTGGATTAGGTTTCACACCTTCTGGAGTGATAATGGGTTACAATCATCATTGTCATACGTAGTATTATCAGTATAATACTCGTAAATGTCATAATTGTTCTCGGTTATTGGATTTTCATAATAGTTATTAATTTGTTGATTGAAATGGTGGATTCTTTATTGGTTTTGTTGTTGTGAATTTGGATTTCTGGGAATCACTGAAGGGCGTGGTTGATTTGATTGAATTGGTCTTTGAAGATTGCTTGAAAATTTTTGGATTTGATTTTGGTTCGCTCCTGGATTGGGGTTATTAAAGTTATTGTTAACATTCTGTGTTGGAGCCCTGAAGTTTGGATTCGAGTTTTGAGTTGGGACCCTGAAGTTTGAGCATTAATTTTGAGTTGGAGTTCTGAAATTTGATTGTCGTTGCCCACAATCGTTTGCCTAATCTCCTAATTTTCCACAAAATAGGTTGCTTCTTGACTGGTTGAGAGAGTCTGGAAGAATTGAATTTAATATATTTTTTTTGTTGTTCGAAATGTATTTGTTGAAATGACTTAAGTTAGATTGACTAGATTTGTTTCTGGTTAGTTAGTTGGGAATAGTTTGTTTTGGGGGAAAAATGTGTTTTAAAATAGAAAATATTTAAAGGGATAATTGAACAAGTATTTCAAAATAAAAATGTACAAATAATCGAGATGATTTAAATGTACTCATATTACTTTCATGTCGATGCTGTCGTTTGAGAAAACCTCGTGTTCGAACGCTGCCTGTTAGAATTTTTCGTGTTCAGGCGGTGTTCGTTGGAAAACCTCTTATTCATAAAGCATGTCTGGATCCTACTGAATGCGCCAAATTGTTATATCGTTGGTTTCAAATATAACTTTAAAAAATATCTATTTGTTTAAAAATTAACAACTTTAGTAAACTTAAACTTACGATGTTTACTCTAACTGGAATGAAAGTAGATTAATGTTTGAACCTCAAATTTGATCTTTTATAATATCGGTCAATTGTGCGGCATTTGCAGTTTCCTTTGTTATTCATAATGATTAACTGCAAGTGTCACTTACAAAGGATGCTGAATTAATCGATGTCGGAATTTTGTTCGTATGGACCCCACAAAACGATTCCCCTTTCCAGATATTGAAATAGTCGAAATTTTAGCTCGATTAAACGAGGTTAAAGGTGGAAACACATTATCGTCACGTCACATGAGCTCATTTGTTGTCACATCGGCGAAATCTCACATGCTCTCATGCCTTAGAAACACACTATACTCACCTCACATTTATTACTTTACGTTGTGTGTCACGAAGGAACGTGAAGATTGTAGCTCAACCCGTTCCTCAGAATTCGAAGACATTAAAAATATATAAAATTTAATTTTTCTTAGTGGTTTAACTTATTATTATTCATATTTTACCCCTGATATTGATTAATCCTGCTATCCCAAAAGTGTAATAAATATTTCACTAATTAAGGATGTAACGAATGTCCGATTTTCGATATTCGCGAATACGAATGCGAATTTTCTCTTCCAATATTCGCCAATACGAATGCGAATGCGAAAATTAAATTTTTTTAATATGCTGCCAAAAGTAAGCAATCACAAACACACATTTGATCGCCCATTTACGACCGTTCATTTTACAAGACAAGTAATATAATTTACTTATTTTGGTTTAATCAAAAATTATAACACAAATTGTATTGTATGTAATTATTATATAAAGCAGTTCTTCTATTTCTAATACATAAACTGAAATGTATGCGCAACCTTTGTTGTGTCACAGATGTATGAACAGAACATTTTGTATCCTAACACCAAACCCTTACTTACTTAGGCTGTCATCAAATTGGAGTGAACCAAAAAACTTTGATTAGCATATAATAGTTTCGTTTATCAGACAAGTTATAAGAAATTTGCTCGTTTACGTGGGACACACCCTTAGGAAAAATATTCTGTATATTTCCATTTTGGCAGTTTGCCCTGACAAAAGGCCTGGAGGTAGTCTGAGCGTTCCAAAAACTGTCAAATTTAAAGGTGGCCCTGAAATTAAAGCTAGGAGTCTATTAAGTGTCTAAACCTTTTTAAAAAGTTTAGAAGTAGGAGATATATTTTAAAGAAGCAGTTTACTGGTGAAAAATGTTTTATTACAAATTCCTAAACAACAGCACAAAACGATAGGTTGAATACATCCATCAACAAAAAAACTACACGTGAAACGTGTTTGTTTCGAGAAAGGGATAAGTTAAGTTACTATATAATTGTGACTGAGGAATTCTCAAAACCTTATAAAGTTGACTGAGTAAGGAATCAGGCTAAACTCGAAAAGTTGTTGCGGTATTTCTTTACATCACCCGGTATGAAATTGTAGCAGGATTTGACTCACTCTATAACCTCTCAAAAGGTTTTACTAAAAATTTTATCGTCATTAGGTTGCATCATTGTCGCACGGCTGTCAATAATCCGAAATAGCAGCGGTACACAACGAAGCAAAATTTGTCATCAGGAGATTCGTAAGCTCAACCTTCCGTTGTATTTATAAATATTCAGCTTTCAGAATCCTATAGTTGAAACTTCCAGAATCTTATTGTTAAAGCTAGAAGTGACCCAAGAAAGTACCAGCATGTTTCAAAGTTTGCCAAAGTTTAAACTGATTTAGCACTCTGACACCATCAATTGCCTTTTAAACAAGCCATAATTTAAAATCAGTACACAGATAAAAATGTTATAAAACGAAAATAAAATTTCGTTTTTATTTTCGAGATTTTACAAACCATAGAACGCAAGACAATATGTTGCTTCTAGTCGAGAACCTTTATCAAGCCTCCCCTCAACTGATTGAATCTCTAAAAGATTGTATCATAATTTCTTTGACAGGTTTTAGTTAACCTATGAATTCGTTGTTGTAGAAATCACAAGGAAACGAGTCTCAGTAAGCTAGTTTTTCCTGAAACTCCTAGTTTTCGAATTTTATTTTGCCATAAAACCCTATATCATGTCATGAAACTGACATAACTTGTTTAATTTGATTTAGCAATTAAATAGATCCTTAATTACATCTTCGGATTCCAGAAGAAATGTAAATATGTAGTGTATTTTGTTTTAAAGTTATAAAGAAATTTATGTCATCCTACAATTGTTATTTCACATTGCAAATAGAAGTAAATGCCTACCTGTACTTAACTTTTGAATTGACAAGTGCAAGATTTAAAACTAATATCGCTTTTCATTGTCAAACACATTCGCAAAAAATTCGCATATATAACCGCGAATACGAATGCGAATATTAAAAAAGATGCGAATATTCGCACATGCAAATGCGAATATTCTTTACAGCCTTATCACTAATGTATTAATTTCTCTTAAAATTACATATTTATGTTGTCACTTAAGTTCAAAATTCAAAAAAACTTCTCAAGAGAAATATATAAAAGATTAGTTTTTTGATTTTCTATAAATTGAACTACATAGTACTGGTCCCAATATAAAATATATAAGGTTATTATTAAACCACAAAATACAAATTGTTGTATACACTCGAATTAATTGTCGGCTTCCGGTATACCGGAAAGTAAAGATATAGCCGTATTACTATGAGACTTGAGTCATTATCACTTAATTGTGTTATTAATAGCTGTTATAGAAATGTATACATTAATATTTATGTATTAAATTTGTAAATATTATAAAGGAAATCATTAATAAAAAAGTATTTACCTTATAGTAAAATTAAATTAAATAACTTGTTTACAAATTTCTCGTCTCATACATAAGCACAAAAAAATCCCGAAAGAGGCGACACTAGCTTCTCTATGTCACGCGTGCCGAAAATGTAAATTGCAGAAACGAACTCACTTTGTCATGTATAACATGTATCACGTGACGTGACGATAATGTGTTTCCACCTTAACCCTCGTTGCTCAAAGTTTAAAAAAATCCAATTTTTTTACCGAAAAGGTGACATATGGAGCCGTAACTCCAGAACGGTAAATAAATAGAAAATAAATAAATCCAGGACCATCTGAGAGCAAAAGGATGAAAGTTTCATTTGCAAGAGGCGTTAAAGAGATTTTAAACATGAAATTGTCCATTTTGTTAGATCGATGTAAGGTATCTGAAAGAAATGCCACGAGAATTTTAATAGCTACTCTAGAGGCACTAAACCTTGACCCTCTTGAGTACAAACTTTCGAAAACTTTATTACATTCTAGACGGCAAATGTTCAGAGAACAATATATTTAAAAAAATTTAGATAAAGTAAACATTCCTGAAAGAGCCCGTGGTTGTCCATTGGGACGGTAAACTTTTACCGATTGTTTTAAAAAATGAACAATGTGAGTGAATAGCTATTGCTATTTCATATTGCGAAAAGAAACACCTGCTGGAAGTTCCTGTAACAGCAAACAGCTCTGGAGAGGAGCAAGTAGTAGCCATATATGAATGCCTACAGGAATGGGTCTTCCCAACACCGTCAAGGCGATATGCTGCGACACTACAGCATCCAACACGGGAAAAGTCAAAGAAGCATACGTCGTATTAGAGCAAATGTTAGGAAGAGAATTGTTATACCTAGGTTGTCGTCACCTTATCTTGGAAATTCTGTTAAGAGGCGTATTCGACACAAAAATGAGATCAACCACTGGACCTCATCCAGACATTTTCAATAAAGTCCTCACTGCGTGGCCCAAGATAAATTAAAGGAATATATGACACATGTATCAGTGACAACCTAATACAAAAGCAGCTAATTCCAGAAGTAATTGCAAATGTTACTGCTGAATTCGAGACCAAATTAACCGAGAGCCACCCCAGAGATGACTACAAGGAGCTGTTGCAGTTGGTTCTCGTATTTCTTGGATCACTGGACGACATTGTTGTGGGTTTTAGGTGGATGGCAAAGGCAATAGCCTACTGTTTAAAATATTCATTTTTCGTCGTCAATTTAAGATGTCTAAAGAAGAAGAAAGTTCTGTGCGTGCCGTTCCTGTTTTCCTAGTTAAAATTTATTGTAAAACTTGGTTCAATACTCCAAAAGCTCATCTTGCACCAAAGCAAGATTTAGATATTTTGCATAGACTATAAAGAAAGAAAAATTAGAAGAGGCAGTTGATGGAGGATTGGTCAATTTACTTACCAAGGAAACCTTTACATTCTTTGACCGATTTAATATAAAAACAGATTTCCTAAGACAACATCCACCTAGCATCAAAATGATGACTTCCAGGAAGGATCGAAAATGGTCAAAACATTAAAAGTAATTAATGATATGGCTGAGCGTGGTGTTAAATTAATAACCGACTTTAACGACCTTCTGACAAAAGATGAAGATCAAAAGTAATATCTCCTGCAAGTTGTAAGCAAATGCCGAACATTACATCCTAACCTTTCAAAAACTACTTTAACAAAACCTCTAGAATAGATTAGATAACTATGTAAAATTATCAACTCATGTAAGTACTAAGTCTGTATATTTTCTGTGTGTGTTGTGTATGTATTATATACCTGATTTTAAGAAGAAGAACAGACAATATTAATCCTTGCTAAGACTTGGAAACCACAGCAATTGCCCCAAATTTGAATTTTAACAACACTTTCATAACACTGTTAGGTTAAGGTGTGCTCTGCTATAGTTCAATGGAAAAAATATGAAAAATTGTTTTTTTAAGTTCTAATAAAAATTTAAAACGTATTTAATAAATAATTCAATAAGGAACCCAGCACTGTATTATGTTATAACGAATTTCATATTTTACCAAAAATGAACTAAATTATCAAAAAAAATCTAGAAAAGAAAGTTGCATTTTTTGCGTTTTATACAAAGATAATTAAGAATGTATTTGTTTTAGATGGATTGTAGACATAAAAAGAACCCGACAAATAATAATTTTCATGAACACTAGACTATCACAGTATTTGGTACTTCCATTTTTCGTTTGATACCATAACTTTGGTGCCTAGACTCCTTCAAACCAAACTGAAGGTTTTTTACTCTATTTTACTGATCTATACTTAGCAAAAATATGTTAGAGCATATTAGTATCTAAATGAGTCAGAAGAAGCCCTCATGTTAGCCCCAAACAAAAAATTCAAGATATATGGGACCAGTTGAAACTTATTTGGTTTTACAAGATTGTATCTGAAAAAAAAGAGCTAAAAAAAGAAGTAATGGAACATGTTCAAAAATGCATGCGAAAATTGGCAAAAAACGCAAATTTTGTAATTGATTTAGACATATACAAAAATAAAAGATCTGTTTACATAGTTTGCAGAAAAAACAATATTAACATTTAAAATCGTATTTTTTATGTCAATTTATCCACTATAAAATCTTGGAAAAATGCGAGAAACATCAAAAAACAGGCTTCTAGTTACAACATAGAATCTCAGGTTATCAATATTGTTTTTTTTTTGTAAAAAATTCTTTTAATTACTCATGAAACAGCCTTTTATTCTGTTTTTATATGTTAAAATATCAAATAGGCTCTTCTTGGCAACGGTATCAATATAAACCAAAACCTGCTAAGAAATACCTGTTTTAATGGTTTAAAAGGTCTTAAAAAATCGAAATTAAAAAATTAAAGGCTCAAACTTTTAGGAAGCTCTGTTTTTGGGGAACAAGTAACATTTTGGCCCATATATATATATATATATATATATATATATATATATATATATATATAATTTGTCCAGGATACAAAGTGAGCCACCTCCTAAAGAAATTTACGGTAGAAGTGAGGACCATGTCAAAGAGAGGACCTCGCAATGTAACCCCATCGCAAAAGACTGCAAAATGTGTGATTCTTAATTTTAGCAAGTTTTTAGCTGGTCCTCACTTTAACATGTTTAGTTCGCCGAATTTTAGACTGGGGGACTTCTCCGATTGTATATTTTCCAGACGTGTATTTTTAGGGCTCTTCGAATATTATTTTAGGCAACAAGTGAGGTCAAAGAATCGACAACAACGTACGGTCCTCGTTAGAGGCGACCGTTGATATTTCAGTCTGTTTATACAAGTATTTTTCATTAGAATCGTATAGCTATATATATAGCTAATATTTGGGGCTACATATTTTTAAAAAATACACGTTTTAAGAAAATTTAATCTTATGAATCGGAATATTACATTTAAAGTTTGTATCAGGATTCATAATAATTAATATGTTGTGTAAACTCTGAAGCACATGACACATGGTATTAATTATAGTGTGTTTGCGGGAACAACTATTGGGTGGGAGCGGAATAATAATGTAAATTTGAGGAATTTAATTATAGATCAGATAATGGAATATTTTTAAAGTTAAAAATTGGTTTAGATGATTTTATTACAACATAACGGAGTAAATGAGTTTATGGTAAGAGGTTGTTTCTTTGTGTGTGTATGTGCGAAAAACAAATGTTGTCATTTACCTCCAAAACGGTTTGGCCGATTCAGATACGGTTTTCTGAAAAAGTTGTGATTTACCAGCTATTGTTCTTAGATAGATGTTACGGTGTTAACTCATTATAAGGCGCTGCAACAAATATTTTCTCCGAAACAGTTTGACTGATTTATCTCAAAAACAATTTGACGAATTTTGATTTTGTTTTCTGTAGACAGGTGTTGTGGTGCTCACTCGTCAGACAACCCTGCTTAAACTTTTTCTCATAAACGGTTTTACCCATTTGGATAAGGCCTTTTGTTACAGAATGTGAGATTTATAAGCCATGGTTCTTAGATTGGTGTGAGCTCGTCGGTCTGTCCCACAACAAAAGTTTTTTCCAAAATGGTTCTCTTCTTGAACTGCTGAGGGTCAAGTGAAAATGAAAAAATGGAGCAGTACGGCGGATAAATATAATGGTATAATACTGTATACGACCCCATACATAACAGAACGATAGGCAAATAGATATTTCCAGCCTCGAAATCTCTTCCGTTATTTACTCCTTAGTGGGGGATTTTTCAAAAAATTATTTAATATTTCCTTAGTGGGTTTCTGCAATAGTTTTTATTTTATTCATTTACAAGACTTTTTTTATTTTATTTACAAAAATTGTGGTAAATAATTACAATTTTGCAAAAATTACTTAGGTGATTTTCCTCACACTTGTTGAATATATTAAAACTAACGAGAATGAAAAGTTTTGTGCTATTCTAGCGATTACTAAAAATTTAAAAATAACTATAAAAATGCTAATTTTTAATAGTTTTTCTACAAAAATAGTTTTAATTAGCAAATTTGTAAACTAACTTGCAGTGGCGCACTGCCGGATTGGGAGGGTATTGGTTACAAAATGTAGGACTAAGAGCTATTCGGCGTAATGGTTAGAATATATTTTAGGTCTAAAAGTATAGATAAAAAATATAAGACTAGCAAGGACCTTCGACGATAGGCCGTTAATTGAAAATTTGTTACTGATGATTGTTTAGGTCTTAACTTGATGAAAATTCATTTTAATTAGATTAAAACAAAAAACACTATGAATTTTCAGAAATTTATTAAATATTGACAATTGTAAGATTACTTAAAAATAAACACTTGATTGAAATTTCACTTTTAATTTATTTTTAATCTGACATTTGTTTCGCCAAGTCTGACTTCATCAGAAATTGGAAATACAATGAATGCTAAATTTATATTTCTAAGAAAGAAACTACAGATAGGGAAATAAACTAATTAAAGGTGTTGTCTTGGTTCTGGGGAATTTAGGAGGAAGTGGGCGGCGTGTAGATTAGGTAAATTATACATTTATGAAACATTGTTGACAAAACATGATCACTTAAGAGATTCCGAGAATTTTTGTTTTTGTTTATTTCGAGGGATTCAACAATATCTTTTGAATCCCTCGAAATAAATTTTTGGCTATTTTGTAAATGTACAAATTTAGATATTTTGATATTGTTGTGTTGATTTTCAAAAGCTTTGGTGTGTTCACGCCATCTTGGATTGAAAGATCGTCCAGTGTGACCAATATAGAAGTTGGGGCAACTCCCAAAGTACCAACTACAGACACCCCAGTTAGAATTTTTGTCTTATCTTTGTTATTGTTTATATGTATAGATAGATTTTTGTTTGTTGTGTTCCTGTTCTGTACAAATTGGGCGATTTTTTGTAAGGGGGTTCCATTGAATGTGAGAGCATAGTATAATGTTGGTATGGAATTGGGGTCAGTGGGATATACTTCATTTTAAGCAATTTTCTTTAACTTTCTATTTAATAAGTTGTCAATAAGTTGTGTGGTGTAACCATCTTTCAACTTCATTGTCAAAGTGGGTTTGGTTAAGTGGTATTGTCACGAGTCTGTGTAAGATACAGTGATATGCAGCAAGTTTATGTTGTGTCGGGTGGTGTGAACTTTTGTGGATGGTTAGGTCAGAGTGTGATGGTTTATGATACATGGAGGAAGTATGTTTGTCTTTTAATTATTAGGTCTAGGAAATTTAGTGTGTTACCTGTTGCGTTTCGAATGTGAATTTTATGTTGGGGTGTAGTTGGTTTAAGTAGTTGTGTAGTAACTGTAATAGTCGATGTGTACTCGTAAATTACGCAATGACATCATCGACGTATCGGTACCCATACAGAATTTTGTTACTGAGTATTTCAGATAGAAGGGGACTTAAAGGGTTGACCATAGTTAGGCTTTGCGTACTGTTGTGAATGTTGTTGTTGAAAAAAAAGTGGTTTTGGTTGCGATGGAGATGTATAAGATAAACTATTTCAATTTTAATTATGGGGTGGATATTATTCTTATAACATATGTCAAATTAAAAATAAATAAAGAGTGAATATTTAACCAACTGTTTGTTGTTTTTATGTAATCTTGAAAACAATTGTTTCACACAGCTAACTGACTTTGTCAGAATACAATTTTAAACTAAATGCTAAATATCTAAACATATTATAAAGTTCTCTATGAAAGTTATAACTGTTGGGAATTTTGCCCACCTGGTCACTTAGTCCGGTAGCAACTGCAATTTATTTCCGGCTTAATATTAATTACACTGATCTAAATAGGATGAGTACATGGTACGTACTAATAACTATAATAACTGAATGACTATGTCATTATACTAAGAGATGAAGATTAAATAAGGGTGGGGCATTTGTCTCTGTTTGATCATTTAATAGGTTCGGTGAATATTTTTATTAATTTCCAGTAATTCTAAAAGTGATAATTTTTTACTTTTATGATGTTAATCTAATATTTCAAAAGTATTTGGTGGTATGTGATTCTCGTTCAGCAAATGGTCGGCAAACGTTGATTTGGTGTATTTCTGATTGTCATAAGCTTTTGAATGTTCGGACCATCTGGACGTAAATGACCTTCCTGTGTGACCGATATAGAAGTTAGTGCAACTACCACATATTATCATTTTTATTACTTTTTTCTTTGTTGTTTTTGATGTGTTTGGCCAAATTATTATCGGCGTTAATACCTGTTTGAATATCCCTGTTTTGTAAAAATTTGGATTTTTTTGGGATGGAGGACCAATAAACTTGATGGTTTGGTAAAAATCTGGAGTTGGTATTGATGGTAGATGGGTATACCTGGTCTATTGCTTTTTACCATAATTTTCTGTCTAAGGTATTATCAATAATTTTTGAGTTGTAAACATTATTGATTGCCATGAGTTGTATGCTATTGAGTTCAGTTTCAAAGTTAGGTTTGGATAATAGGACAGTCACTAATCTGTGTGGTATGTTGCAAGTTTGTGTTGGTAGGAGTGACATGATGTATTCTGGATACTTATGTCAGAATGGGACGGTTTATGATTCACAGAAAAAGTATGTTTATTTTTCTCAAATTTTTATGGTTAAATCTAGAAAATTTAATGAATTGTCTATTTCTGTTTCGACTGTAAATTGTATGTTGGGGTAGAGTTGGTTTACGTAATTATGGAGCAACAGTAACTGTCTGTGTGTACTGGTAAAACCAGCAAACACAATGTCGGCCGGTACAAATAAAGGAATTTATTACTTAGATCGTGTTTGAAATTAGATTCTAAATTTTTCATAAATATTTCAGTTAAAAGAGGGCTTAGAGGGTTGCCCATGATTAAACCTTGAGTGCTGCTGTAGATCTTATTATTGAAGTAATTGTGGCTGAGACAAAGCTGTAATAGAATATATATTTTTAATTATTGGGTTAGTATTATTTCTTTATAATAAATACCTAATAAGACAGATACATTCTTCTGGTGGAATAGTAGGAAAAAGGTTGACAACATCAAATATTAGTAGTTTGCAATTGTTAGGGATATTAACTGTTTTGATTTTTGACACTAATTCAGTTGAATTCTTTATACTACAAATGGGTGTGAATTTGGTATAGTGTTTTAGAGCGAAAAAAAAACAATGGGTCTAATAGGATGATGATGTTTATGGAGTTTGATTTGTGAGTATAAACGTGGAGGGTAAGAGTTCTATTTTGGTAATCACTAGACAAGTAGTTAATTTTTTTGTGTGTTTTCCCAACTGGAAGTTGAAATCTCACAATAACATCTACAGCAGCAGTCAAGGTTTAATCATGGGCAAGCCATTAATCCCTCTTTTAGCTGAAATGTTTATGGACAATAGAATCTCTAATTTTCAAAACATGATCTAAGTAATAAATACCTATATTGTTACTGGTACGTTGACGATGTTTTTGGTCGTTTTACCGGTACCCACAGATAGTAACTGTTGCTCCATGATTACATAAGCCAACTCCGCCCAACATACAATTTACACTCAAAACAGAAATAGACAATTCATTAAATTTTCTAGATCTAACCTAACTATAAAAATATGTGATAATCAACATACTTTTTCTGTATAACATAAACTGTTCCATTCTGACCTAACTATCCACAATACAGCATTTCACCCCTACCAACACAAACTTGCAGCATACCATTCCATGACACACTGAATAGTGACTGTCCCAAAATTCAAACTTAACTTTGAAACTGAACTCAATAAGATAAAACTCATGGCAATGAATAATAGTTACAACTCAACAAATGTTGACATCTTAGACACAAAAATTCAGCAAAAAGCAATAGACCAGGTACATCCATTTACTTCCCATACCAACTCCAAATTTTACTAAACCATCACATTTATCGGTCCTCCATCCAAAAAAAATTCCCCACGTTTACAAAACAGGAATATTCAGACAGCTTTTAAAACCCACAATAATGTGTCCAAACACATCAACAAAGACAAAATTAATAAAAATGATAACTCAGGAGTCAATAGGTTAACATGTGATAGTTAACTTCTATATTGGCCACACAGGAAGGTCATTTAAGTCCAGATGGTCCGGACATTCAAAAGGCTATATACATAAAAAAAAGTAGAAAGTTATCCCATTTAGAATCACTGGAAATTAATAAAAATAAATATTCACGGGAACCTATTAAGTGATGAAACAAAGACAAATGCCTCACCCTTATCTAATCTTGATCTCTTAGTATAATGACATATTAGTTATTTTAGTTATTAGTATGTAAGTATGTACTCATCCTATTTAAATGAGTGTAATTAGTATTAGGCCGGAAATAAACTGCAGTTGCTACCTGCCTAAGTGACCCATTATAACTTTCTTACAGAACTTTATAATATATTGTGATATTTAGCATTTAGTTTAAAATTGTATTCTGACGAAGCCAGTTAGCTGTGCGAAACAATTATCAATATTTAATAAATTTGTGAAAATTAAAAGTGTTTTTTGTTTTAATCTAATGAAAATTTGTATTCAGCCAAAAGGATTTTTTGATGCTTCCTTCATTTATTCAATAAAAAAGTCTAAATAGCCCTTAGTAAATACTGAAATATTATGACATACTTTGCTTTAATTTCCTATAAAAACTATTTGGGGCGTCACCTTCCAAAAAATCAGTATTGAGAAACAGAACGATAAATTTTAGAATAATATCGATTATTTGGACAATGTGTTTTGAATTGGTCTTGTTAATTACTATCAGGATCAGTTTTAATTTGAAATAGCAATATAATAGTTTTTAGTATAATTTAAATTTAAATATTAGTTTTAACGTGAGCGTGTCTTATGTTTTATATCTGTTTGACTATATTGTGCTATAGTTCTGCTGAAATCTACTACTAACCTCCTAAAGCTTACTTATAAATAAAAACATAATTTTATTAAAATTATTCTATCATAAGATACTTTGTTGTGGACTTCTTTACCAGGTTGCCACAAACAAATTATAGTATTGTGGGATAAAGTATTTGTGATTTCAAATAATTAATAAATTGAGTCATTAATATTTAGTATAGCCTAATGATATAATTTATTTCTTAATTTCAGTGTGTTATATATTTCTAAAGTTTTATATAAAAACACGTATAAACAATATAAAATAATTAATCATCTATCAAAATTTTAAACTCTGCAACACATTATTGTCGAATTTCAGTTTACATTCGTTCACTTTTTCAAGTTATTTCGAATAAAAGAAATAATGATCCTACTAGAGACGATGATTTAAAAACGTTCCTTAATTTAAAAATTGTGGCAATTTTTTTGGTGGATAATAGTTCATACCTGAATTATTGCATTCCTTAACATTCATAATTCATGTGTTGTTCATGTTTCATCATTAAATATTTATTTTAAAAATTAATCGTTTTCTAACTTATTTTAAAAAAAGGCTTGCTTATTTTTCCCTTAAGTGAAGGTGATAAAATATTTCAGAGATGACATTTTACTTAAAATGTCTGCTGCAAATTGTGATCTTTATTATATAGGTCATTTCTTACTTAAGTATGGAAGGCTAAGTAAGAATTTTAATTGATAAAAATGATACAGTTTTACATTTTGATTCTACGGGGTCAATAGTGAGAAAAGCTAGTGCTTACTCGAACAGAATTTATTACTATGCTGGAGTAGTAAATTACATAAATAAAATATTTCCTATGCTAGAGATATGTAACCAATAACCATACAGCTGATTGAATAATTGCACTGAATTTGATTATGTAAAAATACCATATGAATATTTCAATCAAACTACCATTAACTGAGTTTATTTTAGTTCTCATGTTAATTATGCCACAAAGAAGAAGTAAATTAATTTCCTCTATTTCAAGTCCATAATAAATTAGTGGAATATGTGAACGTACAACTCACAATTAAAAAAAAACACACATAAAACACCCTATCCTCTCAATCGCCCTTCATTAAATATTTTTGTGAGTCAACGTCTATTCGCAGTAACAAATGAATGTGAAAACGTAAAGAGAAAGTCTAGTCAAAACAAAAAATTGTTCCTTTGCCGGAGAAAAATATGAATAATATATGGTCCTCACTCAATGTGTGAAACGTAGATCGGTTTCACCCCAGTGTAGTTGAATTTGGCAACAATGGGCGGTTCTCACTTTAGTAGGTGTGTAAACAGTCCTCAGAATGTTAGCAGTACACTAATATTATAAACGGTCCTGAGTAGAATAGTTGCTTGTAAGGTCCTCACTTTGTTGTCATATACTTGGGCAACACAAAAATTTTATTTTAAACTTTTTACCCGTATATTTGTTACAAACTTGCTGCTATCTTAAAACTAAGCTTGGCTGTTTACAAAATATGTGTGAATTTTGATTCCTTCTGCCGGTCCTCTTATCATGTGCTCTACAGTAGGTCCTCACTTCGTATTCTGGTCAAATTTATATATATATATATATATATATATATATATATATATATATATATATATCATATATATATTTTATATCTTCACAAACACAAAAGCTTTTTTAAAAAAAATTATTTTTATTTTAAACACAAATTAAATATTTTACTTGAAAGTTACGTTATAAAATATAAATGAAATAAATGAAAGCGATACACTTAATGACGCTAACAGCCATCGCATGTGCATTTATAAGCTATGTTTTGCTTTGTCAGCAGTAAGCAGTTTTACACGTGCAATGGGCATTTGCGTATTTCCTGGGAATTGCTATATCGTGTAATATGACACCATGTGACCGGTTACACGGTGTTGTCATATTAATATTCTAAATATTGTTTACGACGTATATAACAACTCCCCTCACAAAGAAAAAGTTGCTGTTTTACAGGAACTTTTCTAAAAATAGAATTTGTAAAATAATAAAATATAAAGGTTGTATACATATGAAAATTGTAGAAAGCAAAAGTGAATAAAATAGCCTAAATTGTATAAATGATTAAATAAAAATATAATTAGCATTAAGTGAGGTCCTTAATAATAGAACCTAAAACAATACTTTTTAGTGATAAATAAGTTTTACAAAACAATTTTTGAAATTATTTTGGGGTACTTAGCTCGATGTCTTCAGTTTCGTTCTGTCGGAGGTTCGGTCTCAATCTTGGCAAAAATTTTGAAATTATGGTTGTGGGAGATGGACTTTCACTGGTTGTATTGTGTTTACTCCAAAGCGTTTGTAGGACAAATACAGGGACAATTATTATAATGGAAAATATTGTCACGTAGGTGAACCAAGAAATGTTCTTTTTGACAAATGGCTGATTTATTAATTCGTCTAGGTCCTTTGAATAGTCGTTGAGTTTGTGGTTTGCGACGTTTAACTCCTCGAAATTCAATTCATGGAGCTTCAAAGGTTTGAGTTCAGGAACGACAATCTTTTCTGGTATGGTATCGCAGCAGTTGAAAGGGATAAGAACTGGTTGATAGTTGTCAAGGGTGTTGCTGCTTCTGCTTCGATTTTGGTTATTCCAATGAAGTTTTAATAAAGAGTTAATAATGAGTGTTAAGGGTTTCGTACTGATGTCAGTACAGGTTATGGTAATACTGAGAGGCTCGGTAACCATAACTAACCACACGTTGGTTTCGAGTTTTTGAACGTGGTACCCTTGAGCAGAAATCACGGCACTGTGACAATTGTCCGGCACTTTTTTAAAATTTCTTAAAAGTTGGGCCTCGCACAAAGCATTTGAGTCTATCGGATACGCATAGAGTTCGGAACACAATTTATTTTGATTGTTCAACGGTTTGCACGCACTAAGGTTTTTAATCGGAATATACAGTAAGGAATCGTCGTTTTTTTCTATATATTTATGAGTGAATGAAAGTACATGGTATAACCCAGTTCTATCATCATAGATGGGGATTGGGTATAAGCGGAGAGCAGTAAATGATTGCTGTTCAATAAGTGGAATCCTGAGTATAAATACAAGGTCGGAATCTGTTTGAAAGGCTTCTATTTCTGTAATTTCTAAGTATCGTGCAATACTTGAATATTTGACGGGCAAAGGTAAATTATTTTTCACGAGATTCTGTGATATTTCCTGTAAGGCGGCAATGAAATGTCGGGAGTTAAAATTGAAGTATGGATAATTTTTAGACGGGCAAAAGTTATGGAATTAAGACTATCATTTAAGTTGTCTTCTAGAAAGAGGTAATTTTCCATCAGTTTTTCCGCCATTTCTAGAAATGAAAGTTTTGTTTCCACGTACGCCATTTTGTCGTTTACTTTAAAAATCATATTTTCCATTTTTCGAATATTTTCGTTAAATATTTTCTCGTCGACCTGAATGTGTTGAATAGTCTCGTTAAAGTTCTTTATAACTGAGGTGGTTACACTGATTTGGTTTTTCAAAAGGTTTTCGATCTGCAGTTGTCCTTTGTTTAAACTATTTATACTGTTGGTGAAGTACTCGCCGTCGGCGGCGTCTAAGTTGCCAGTTATGGCTTTGAAAATTGATCCGGCGCCATCGATTAGTCCACGTTTGTACCTTCGAGTGTCCATGTGGATTTCAGTGAATTTGTTTTTGACAGAGTTTGAGATTTGGTTAAGTAAGTTGATGTGTGATTGAACGTTAGTACATCGAGAATTCTGTCGTTGGTAGCGAAAGCTTGTTCTAGAGCGGAGAGATTTCTATGAACTAGAAGAGTCCATTTGTGATTTGACACGGCTATACGTGATTCTTCATGATAATAAATCCCTAGGGTGTCATTGATTGGCTTTATTTCAAATTGGGATGCTGCCGATCCGAACAGCAGGATGAATCTGTAAAGAAATCAGTCTTCTGTGAAAGGTTTCATACGGTCAAAGTTTACTTTGGTTTTTTGGTTAGTACGAGAATTAAGTAAAGTAGCTGAGTTTGTATTTAGTTCTACTATTTGAAATGGTCCGTTAAATTTGTTTTGTAGTTTATCTTTGAACTGAGATTCGCGTACGTAAACCTTGTCACCTACTTGATAATTTGGGGTTTTGTCCGAAACATGTTTATCGAATCGAATTTTGGCTTTCTGTTTTTGAGTATCGGTTCTTTCGCGTGCTATTTTGTAGTACTGTGAGATACGATTGTTTAAGTCTCTGATGTATTTAGAAATCAAGTCCTTTTCGTTATAGAGGGTTTCAGGTGGTCGGCTAGACGTGTGTCCGAAAATGATTTCATAGGGTGTGGACCCATGAGTTTTGTTAGCGGAGTTGTTGTAAGTAGTAATAATTCGTCAGGGTGCTCGGCTTTATGAATACGGATCATATCTAACAAAGTTGAATGAAAACGCTCTAATGAGCCGTTAGATTGGGGGTTTCCTACACTAGAGTAGGGAAGCTTAATATCGAACAATTTGCAAAGGTCTTTAAGGAGTGCATTGTCGAACTCACGACCGTAGTCGCAGTGTATTCTCAGAGGCGTTCCGAAGTGTTGGAAAAACACCAAGAGGGTACTGACGACAGTTTTAGCGGACTTGTCGCTAATCGGGTAGGCCTGGGAATATTTAGTTAGTTCGTCTCTGATAGTAAGGGCATAATTTTTGCTAGGAACTTCCAGAATGTCAATATTTATCCTTTCAAAGGGGGTTCTTGGAGTTTCGGTTACTACTAAGGGATTGTCAAGGTTTTTTCGGAAAGCTTTAGTTGTCTGACAGATTTGACAGTTTCTAATGAAGTTTTCTACGTCTTTTGTAATACCTTGCCAGTTATACTTTTCTTTAATCCGTCTAATAGTTTCGTTGATCCCTCTGTGTATGTTGTTTTTACCGTTATGGAATTGATTTAGTATTATTGGCACTTGATCTCTTCCTACTGTTTTTGTTATGTTCTGACAGACTTTCCACTTTATGTCTGTTTCTGCGAATAAAAACGAAAGCATTTCGAGTATAGGTAGGTCTAAGTTATTTTCAACGCAGTATAGTTCAGAGTCAGTTAGAAGGTCTTTGCTCTTGTAAATTGAGGCAAATAATACCTCATTCACAGTGTCGAAATCAGTTGATAAGGGAATGATGTAATATCGTCTTTTTCGAACGCTTTTACTGTTGAAAATATTGATTTTGAATTGTTCGAAGTCGGCGTTCTCTTCGAAAATATCCTCAAGAATTTGGTTATGAAAATCTTTTAAATTGCCGGATTGAAAGAAAACTAAGATATTTTTGTTTTCTCTATCAAGGAGTTGGCAGTTGGAATACTGAATTTTACTATAGTCGATAAGTGAGACAGTCTTATACCGTTCTACGAATATCCGAAATTGTGTAAAAATTGAGTTGTCCTCGTCGTCGGTTTCAAGTTGTTCTGTATCACTGTCTTCGTTTTCGTTTAAGGGAGTTATCGTGAAGTGTTGGAGTTTGGTGTTTGATTGGAAAGTCATACATTCATCAAAATGGTTGATGCGAATGCGTGAAAGGGCGTCTGCGTTCTTATTTACTTTTCCCGATTTGTATATAATTTCATAATCGTACTCCTCGAGTTTGAGGCGCCATCTGGCAAGTCGACTACCTGGATCTTTAATAGAAAAGAGCCACAACGGGCGGTGGTCGGTCAGAAGTTTAAACTTTCGTCCAAAAATTATTGGCCTGAAGTGTTTAACGGCCCAAACAATAGCCAGAAGTTCACGCTCTATTGTGGAGTATCGGGTCTCAGCCTTGCAGAGGGTCCTAGATGCGTATCCAATTGGCAGATCTTTGCCTATTGGTCCCTGTGAAAGCACAGCGCAGATTGCAAATGCGCTAGCGTCAGTTGTCAAAACAAAGGGCTCATTGAAGTCGGGATAAATTAAAATTGGGGTCGAAGTGAGGGCTTGCTTTAATTCATTGAAAGAATTAACGCATTCAGAACTGAAATAGAATGAAACATCTTTTTGCAGCAATTTTGTGAGTGGTTTTGAAATTTTAGCAAAATTAGGTATGAATCGACGATAATACCCGGCTAATCCCAGAAAGGATTTGATATCTTTTTGATTTTGGGGCTGAGGAAATTTCAATATACATTCTACCTTTGATGGATTCGGTTTAACTCCATCTTTGGTAATCAGATATCCGAGAAAGGCGACTTCTTTGCGAAGAAATTCGCACTTGTCGGGTTGGATTTTGAGGTTTTTCTTTCGTAGGCGTTTAAAAACATCAGTAAGACGAGACAAATGGTCGTTGATAGTAGGGGAGTATACGATTAGGTCGTCCATATAGACGAGACAACGTTCGTTTTGAATGCCTAAAAGAATGTTGTCCATAACCCTCTGGAACGTTGAAGGGGCATTCTTTAGACCAAAGGGCATCCTTACGAATTCGTAGTGCCCATTCTCAACGGTAAACGCGGTTTTGGAAATGTCTTTTGGGTCAATCTCAATCTGATGGAATCCTGAGGCGAGGTCGAGTGTTGTGAAATATTGGCATTTGCCAAGTTGATCTAATAAGTCCGAAATGTTAGGGAGAGGATATTTGTCATCAACCGTTAGTTCGTTGAGTTTTCGATAGTCAACTACAACGCGCCATTTTTGCTTTCCTGAAGCGTCCAGTTTTTTCGGTACTACCCATACAGGGGAGGACCAGGGCGAGTTTGAATGGCGTATAATACCTTTGTCTAGCATTTTCGTTACTTGGGATTTAACTTCCTCTTTATGAATCTGAGGGTAGCGATAAGATTTCGTGAAAACTGGTCTAGAGTTGTTAGTCTCGATGGTATGTTTAATTTCGTTGGTGAATGACAGATGGTCTCCTTCGAGATAAAATATGTCAGAGTAGTCAAGACATAGTTGCGATATTAAGTCGGATTCTTCTTCGTTTAAGTGGTAAAGTCGAAGTTGATTGAAAATTTGCTCTTGTCGTTCTAGTATGTTGTTGTCTGTTGGTTGGGTTTGTGAAATAGAATTCACACTGAACTGTTGTAAAGGTTCAAGTTTAATGTTAGTGAAATTTATAGTTTTAGGGATGGCATTTGCATTTAATACGGATGTCAGAAATTGGCCATTACTATCGACTTTTACTAGAGCATTCGGAAGATGGACTTTTTCAATTTATATGCCTGTTAATAAGGCGTCTGTATCTCTAAGGTTACAAGTAAGTTTACAGATTTGCTCTGTACGTGGTCGAATAGAAATTGTGTTGACGGGGTCACATGAAAATTTTCTGGGGATGTCTTTACTGATTAAATCGTCTGTTACTTTATATAACGGAAGTGTTTTGAAATTGGTTACTAGTTGCTTCTTTTCGAAATCAACGATGCAATTATAATGTTCCAGGAAATCGGAACCTAACAATCCATCGAACTCGATATCGATATTGCAAATGTAAACCTTATGAGGATCATTGATATTAAACGGGACGAGAGTCGATTCGTTGATATGAATTTTCTCGTTAGTTATTCCCTGGATGACGACATTTTCTTGGAACCTTTCCCTGAATCGTTTGCAAGTTTCTGGCTTAAAAATAGAGAGTCCTGCACCGGTATCCACAAGAAGTTTGTAGGTGTTGGATGCATCGGTGATGTAATATAAGTTCTTAGAGTTTACGGACAAGAGGGGTCTTACAGAAATCTCTGTTCGGGGATGTTCACATTGGGGTCGAAGCTGTTTAAATTCAAGGTTTGAATGTGCGTTTGAAGGTCTGACATGTCCGGGGGTTCTGTTTGAGGGGTAGTGTCCTGAAAATTTATCGGAGAAATTTCGTCATAGTTTTCAGAGTAATTTTCGCTCTCGAAGTCTGTTTTAAAGTAATCGTAAAAGTCATTGTGGGAATTGTCGTAGGAGCAATAATCGTTATAGTCGAAGTCTGTGTATTGGTACTGGTTGTTTGTTGGGTTCGAATAGGTTTGTTCAAATCTATGATTTTCGAACTCATGATTATTTAGATGATGAGTACGTTGTTGGCGGTAAAAATTAGGGTTCGGTTTAAATTGGTCTGTATTTGGGGGTTGATTGCTTGTTGATGGGCGTTGTTGTTGGAAACTCCTATTGGGAGGAAAGTTTGTTTGACGAGGTTGCTGGTAATTTTGTTGGCTGGAATGTTGGGCGAATGGAGGGCGAGGTCTTTGGAAATTTTGTCCAAAGTTTGATTTTATCCAAAGCTTTGGTTCTGTTGGAATTGCCTCGATCTAGTGATGCATTCATTAACTGAATGGCCCATTCTCTTGCAGAATGTACATTGTTTTGGAGGTGGCAATTGATTGGGTCTTCTGAAGGTTGGAGGTGTATTTTTGAAGTTAGAGAATTTTTGGGTTTCTAGATGGTTCCATTGAATTTCTCTTTTAATTCTAGAGATAGCGGTTAAGATATCTTTTGGGTCGCTTGCTCGAATTAATTGTCCCATTTTTGGCTCTAGGCCTGTAAGCAGGCTGTTTAGTGCCATATGTTCAATGAGATCTATTTGGGCTTGTTTTTCCTTGGAAGTTATATTTTGTTTTGTGACTGCGGCTAACATTTTTGCCTGGTGGGTCTGAATTCTGTTTGAGACAGTTAAGGGTGATTCGGATGGTAATTGTTTCATTCGTTGGAGATCTCCGAAGTGGTTTTCGAGAAGAGTAATGATTTCAGTTAACAGGCTAGGGTTTCGTGAATTTACTAATTCCGCTGCCCTGCCACGGAGTTTATTTTTATGTGGAGTATAAGTAAGACCTGTTGGTTATCGGTCGCCATACTGTGGGCGGTGTTACATGACGTAATAAAAGTATTTAAAAAGATGGGGTTACCGTCGTACTCCGGTACTATCGCAAAAATCTCGGAAATTTTATAGGGCTCCACACTTGGAGTGGCTGCACCTTGCCTTGTTGTAGTCATATTGTTTTAAAAATTAAGTATTGGCACAATATTAAAAGTCGAAATCAGATTATATTGTCAAATTGACAATGGTGAAACGTATATCAATGTGTAAATAAATAAATGTGAAAATAGATAGATATTAAAATAATTAGATCAGGTTATTATAAGTTGTCGTTCTAAATAATGGTATAAATTTAATGTGTAATTATCAATATATACCAAAATTGGTTAAAAATTTCTAACCTTGCACTTTTACTCAAAATAAATGAACAATATATTGAAGGTACTGATGTAATATGTTTCAAATATTTAAGGAATATTAATGGATATATCTTTGATGATAGAAATGGCGATTAAGTGTATCAATAAATGGAAATAATAAAATAATAGTAACGTAATCCTTACAATATAATTCCTGGCATGGACTGTTCTGTAAGTTGACTGCACTGGTTAGCCGTTGCGTGTTCCTGGTGCTAGCTCGCTTCCAGTTGTGTCTCCAGCAAGAGGTTGATTGTCCCACGAAGGTTTGGAAACCACCACGACTATTTAGAATTCTCGTGTTCTAGTCGTTTTGAAACAATCCTACTGACTGCGCCAATTTTATATCTTCACAAACACAAATGTTTTTTTAAAAAATATTTTTATTTAAAACACAAATTAAATATTTTACTTGAAAGTTACGTTATAAAATATAAATGAAATAAATGAAAGCGATACACTTAATGACGCTAACAGCCATCGCATGTGCATTTATAAGCTATGTGTTGCTTTGTCAGCAGTAAGCAGTTTTACACGTGCGATGGGCATTTGCGTATTTCCTGGGAATTGCTATATCGAGTAATATGACACCATGTGAACGACTCATTTGACCGCCGGTTACACGGTGTTGTCATATTAATATTGTATAGTATTGTTTACGACGTATATAACATATATATATATATATATATATATATATATATATATATATATATATATATATATATATATATATGTATGTATATATATGTATATATATATATATATATATATATATATATATATATATATGTTAGGCGTAAATATCATGCACGTGTAAGACACAAAGTATCATATTTCGCTGACCAGTTTCCTGCTTCACTATGTAAACGTGGGAACGCATCGACTTGACCGTTCTTTTGACTAGTCAGCTTTTTAATGTTATAAATCAGAGCGACGCGGTCCCACGGTCGTCATTTATCTTAAGTATACTTGTACCATTTAGTCATTTCATTTAATTTTCAATTTACTGTTTCGTTTAAAGTTTTAATTTTTGTATTTGAATAAATAATTTTTTTTTAAACTCTAAAGTGATTTACAACATATAAAATTGGCGCAGTCAGTAGGATTGTCCAACACAGCTAGAACACGTGTACACTCACTAGTTGTGTCGATTTCCAAATCCTTGTGGGCAAGAACTTCCAGACCGAGACAACAACTGTGGCAGCGAGAACCTGGAACACGCAACCTTACAGCTAACCAGCCCTCAGCTTCTCCAGAACAGTCTCATGCCTAGGGTACTACTAACGTATGTAGAAACATCTCGTTTTTGATTTAATTATTTATCAATTGAAACGATTTTTATATTTATTTTTATATTATTATTATCAGTTCTCTCGTTTAAAATTTCCATATATTTCTTATTCCTTTGAATTACGTTTTAAGCTATTGAATAATTTTTGAAACGCATTTACTATTATTCTGCATTATTTTACCACGCTTTATTTTATTTTATGTTCGCAAACTGTTGAATTTATTTAACCAATTTACTCATACCTTAATTTTGAATTTTTATAAATTATTTTGTGTTACTTTGCTTACTTCCATTTTACTATCTTATTAAATTTTTATTTTCGTTTTCGTTACACTTGAATATTTGAAATGGCAACTACAAGACAAGGTGCCGCGACTCCTACTGTAGAGCCATACAAAATATCAGAAATTTTCGCAATAATTCCGGAATATGACGGAAACCCTATATTCTTAAACACTTTCATTTCTTCATGCCAAACTGCACATAGTATGGCAACCGACTATCAACAAGTGCTTTTAATATTGCACATAAAAAATAAACTTCGCGGCAGAGCTGCCGAACTAATAAATTCTCGCAACCCGACTCAACTAACAGAAATTCAGACACTCTTAGAGAACCACTTTGGAGATCCTAGAGATCTCTCTTCAAAGAATGAGGCAATTAAATTCCGAATCACCCTTAACATTTTCAGCCAGACTACAAACCCACCAAGCAAAAATGCTTGCTGCGGTTAACAAACAAAACTTGACTCAAAAAGAGAAACAGGCACAAATCGACTTGATCGAATCCATGGCACTAAATAGCCTCCTAACAGGTTTAGAGCCAAAGATAGGACAACTAGTTCGTGCTAGCGATCCTAAAGACATTCTCACCGCCGTTTCACGCATAAAACGTGAACTCCAACTCCATCACTTAGAATCTCAAAAATTTTCAAATTTTAGAAACCCAGGTCCACCTCCTCGAAAGCCCAACCAGTTTCCAGTACAAAAACAATGTTCATTCTGTAAAAGAATGGGGCATACTCACCAAATCGAGACAAATGCAACAAAACCAAAATTACGGACAAAACTTTTCGGACATACGTCCTAACCCATTTTCTCAACAACCAGGCCAATTCCAGAATAGGCCACAATTCCAACCCAATACTCAGAGTTTCCAGCAGAACAGAAACTTTCAACAACCTTGTCCTTCAACCAATACACAACCCCAAAGTTCAGGTCAATATAAACCTAATCAAAACTTTTTCCGGCAACAACGAACACATCACTTAAACAATTCTTATAATTATGGGTACGATCAACCCAATACTAACGTATACGAAAATCAATACCAAAATACCGATTTTGAAAGTTACGACCAAGACTATTACGACTCGACACATACCGATTACGACTATTACTCAAAAACAGATAACGCAGAATGTGACAACTATGTTGAAAATGAACACGAATTTTCATCCGTAAATTTTCAGAATCTCCCTTTCCAAACGGAACCCCCGGAAATCACAGAACTTCAGACCCAAATTCAAACACTAAATCTAGACAGTTTCGACCCGAATTTGAACTTCCCCGAACAGAGCTTTCTATAAGACCGCTTCTGACCGTAAATTCTAAAAATTTATACTACATCACAGATTCTTCTAACACATATAAACTCTTGATAGACACCGGTGCTGGTCTTTCTATTTTCAAACCAGACACTTGCACACGTTTCAGAGAAAGATTTCAGGAAAACGTAGTAATTCAGGGAATTACCAACCAGAAAATCCTTATAAACGAATCGACCCTCGTCCCTTTTAATATAAAAGATCAGCACAAGGTTTACATCTGCAACCTTGATATAGAATTCGACGGTTTGTTAGGCTCTGACTTTCTCGAGCACTACAACTGCATTATAGATTTTGACAAAAAACAACTAATAACGAACTTTAAGACACTTCCTCTGTATAAAGTGACAGACGATATAATCAATGCCACTGAATCTATACAATGTCCCCCTTCTTATACGTCCATTAATACAATTTCGATTGAACCCCGTACCGAACAAATCTTTAAACTTAGCTGTGAACTAAGAAACACCGAAGCCCTTCTAACCGGTATGGAAATTGAAAAAGTTCATCTCCCCAATGCTGTTGTTACAGTAGACAGCAAAGGCCAATTTCTCACATCTATTCTAAATGCGAATGCCATCCCTAAAATAGTAAATTTTTCAAATCTAAAACTCGAACCGTTACAAAACTTTTCTGTGAATTCTCTCTCGCAAACTACTCCTTTGAACTATAACGAACCCGGCAGACAAGAAGAAATTGTTAAACAACTCCGACTAGAACATTTAAACGACGAAGAGTCAGACTCAATTTTACAATTATGCCTCGACTTTTCAGACATATTCTACCTCGAAGGCGATCACTTATCATTCACAAACGAAATCAAACATAGTATTGATACCAACAACGCGAAACCCGTTTATACAAAATCATACAGTTATCCCCAAGTACACAAACAAGAAGTTAAGTCCCAGGTAGCAAAAATGCTCGATGAAGGCATTATACGACCCTCTAATTCGCCTTGGTCCTCCCCCGTCTGGGTAGTGCCAAAGAAATTAGACGCCTCTGGAAAACAGAAGTGGCGTGTTGTAGTAGACTACCGCAAACTTAACGAACTTACAATCAATGACAAGTACCCCCTACCTAACATCTCAGACTTACTAGACCAACTAGGCAAATGCCAGTACTTTACGACTCTTGACCTCGCCTCTGGTTTCCACCAGATAGAAATAGACCCAAAAGACATCGCGAAAACTGCATTCACTGTCGAGAACGGACATTTTGAGTTCGTCCGGATGCCCTTCGGATTGAAGAATGCTCCTTCTACCTTTCAAAGGGTGATGGATAACATTCTTATGGGAATCCAGAATGAAAGATGTCTGGTTTACATGGATGACATAATCATTTACTCGCCTACAATACATGACCATCTATCACGACTGACAGACGTATTTAAAAGACTCAGAAAGGCTAACCTTAAAATACAGCCTGACAAATGCGAATTTCTCCGCAAGGAGGTCGCTTACTTAGGACATCTTATAACTAAAGACGGTGTAAAACCCAATCCATCAAAAGTAGACTGTATTTTAAACTTTCCACAACCAAAGAACCCTAAAGACATAAAATCCTTTTTAGGCCTTGCTGGTTACTATCGTAGGTTCATTTCTAACTTTGCAAAGATCTCCAAACCACTGACAAAACTATTACAAAAAGACCAACCGTTCAATTTTAACGAAGAGTGCGTAAAATCCTTCAATGAACTAAAACGAACATTGACTTCCACCCCTATACTCATTTACCCAAATTTTGACGAACCGTTTATACTGACTACAGACGCCAGCGCTTTTGCTATCGGCGCCGTATTATCTCAAGGGCCAATAGGTAAGGATTTACCGATTGGATATGCTTCTAGGACCCTTTGTAAAGCCGAAACCCGGTACTCCACCATTGAGCGAGAGCTCTTAGCCATTGTCTGGGCGGTTAAGCATTTTCGTCCGATAATCTATGGCCGTAAGTTCCTACTACTGACCGATCATCGCCCGTTAACCTGGCTATTTTCTATAAAAGATCCCGGTAGTAGACTTGCCCGATGGAGACTCAAACTAGAAGAATACGACTATGAAATTATTTACAAGCCTGGTAAAGTTAATAAGAACGCTGATGCTTTATCACGGATTAAAATTAACCATCTTGACGAATGTTCATCATTTCAGTCAAAATCGAAACTAACACCCTTCAAAGTCCTACCCCTAAACGACGAATCCGAAGACGACAGTCCTGAACCCGAACAAAATGAAATATCTCTTGAAACTATGTCCGAGGAATTTAAAACCTTTATAGAACGTTACAAAACCACTTCTTTAATTGACTACAGCAAAATTGAATTCTCCAACTGCCAACTACTAGACAAAACAAATAAAAACATTTTAATTTTCCCCCAATCATCCAATCTTCAGGAGTTTCATCATGACATCTTCGAAGATATTTTCGAAGAAGTCGCTGACTTCGAAACCTTTAAAATTAATGTATTCGCCAGTAAAACCGTAAGCAGAAGGCAATATTTCATAATCCCACTTCCAAACGATCCTGAAATTGTCAATGAAGTTCTTTTTGCATCAATATATAAACATCTCCATCTAAAACATACTGTGTCGAAAACAATCTCGATCTTCCGATTCTAGAGATGCTCTCTTTCATTTTCGCTGAAAAGGAAATCAAATGGAAAATTTGCCAAAACGTTACAAAAACCCCCGAAAAAGACGAAATACCGCTGATCCTTGAACGATATCATAACGGGAAAAATAACTTACACCGCGGCATTAACGAAACCGTCCGCCGTATTAAAGAAATGTACACCTGGCCAAGTTTCACAAAAGACATTGAAAATTTCGTTAAGAACTGCGAAATTTGTCAAAAAACTAAAGCGTGTCGCAAAAACTTAGACAATCCCCTCGTCATTACGGAAACGCCTAAAACACCGTTTGAGCGAATTAATATTGACATACTAGAAATACCTAACAGAAACTATATCTTATCTGTAAGAGACGAACTGACAAAATACTCTCAAACTTATGCTTTGGCAGACAAATCAGCCAAATCAGTTGTCAGTACTATGATGTTATACTTCCAACATTTTGGTACGCCATTGCGTATCCATTGTGACTATGGTAGGGAATTTGACAACGCCATATTCAAAGACTTGTGTAAACTGTACGACATCAAACTAACTTATTCAAGCGTAGGACATCCGCAAACAAATGGCTCTGTAGAACGATTTCATTCTACTCTGTTAGAAATGATTCGAATCCATAAAGCCGAAAACCCAGATGAACATCCCCTAAATGTACTCCCGTATGCGGTTATTGCTTACAATAACTCGACAAACAAAACCCATGGCTTTTCGCCTTATGAACTAGTGTTTGGACATACGTCCAGCAGACCACCTGAAACCACTTACAACCATAAGGAACTGATTAGCAAATATATACGAGACTTGAACAATCGGATTTCCTATTACTACAAAGTAGCCCGCGAAAAAACTGACTTACAAAAGCAAAAGGCTAAAGAACGTTTTGATAAACACGTTTCGGACAAACTTCCCGAATTTAAAATTGGTGATAAAGTTTACGTCAAAGAATCCCAAATTAAAGACAAACTTCATAACAAATTCAACGGTCCATTCCAAATTTTAGACATTCATAACAATTCAGCCACACTTTTAAATCTCAAAACAAACCAACGAACGAAAGTTAACTTTGACAGAATGAAACTCTATTCTGAAAACTAACTTTCTTTTCAGGTTACTACTGCTGCTCGGATCAGCAGTCTCACAGTTCAACATCAAACCAATAAACAACACTCTTGGTATTTACTATCACGACGAAACTAGAATAGTCATCTCCAACTATAAATGGACATTACTAGTTCATCGTAACTTGACGATACTTAAGGAAATTTTTGAAAACAACAACAGAATCCTCAAAACATTAGAAAACACTGTCGATCCCATCCCAGGTTTCAAATTTCATGACACAAGTGCATTCCGAATTTATGTACAAACTCACATCAGTCTCTTATCCCAAATTTCAGATTCAATTAAAACTAAATTTTCAGAAATATTCATGGACACTAAAAGATCCAAACGAGGACTAATTAACGGTGTAGGAACTATCTTTAAAGCCATCACTGGAAACCTTGACGCAACCGATGGCGCATTTTTCACAGATAGTATTAACAAACTTAATCAGGGACAATTACAAATAGAGAATCTCCTAAAAAATCAAATAAGCGTAACTACTTCTATTATCAAAACTTTCAATGAAACCATTCAGAAACTCCAAATTGACGAAGCAAACTTTAACGAAAACATTGACGCAATCAATTTGGCAATACATACTCTAAACGACAAAATAGCCCTTATCCAAGCAAAACAGTCATTTTTGGGAATATGCGAAAAATTAATGGCAAGCTATTTATTTCTTGAGGATAACCTCAATGATATTTTAAATTCCATAACATTTGCTCGATTAAAAATAATTCATTCCTCAATAATCACACCTGATCATTTGATAAAGTCACTACAGGAAATTTCGCAAAATCTTGTCAAAAACAATCTACCGTTACCTGTCAGATATTCAAGTGTCGCCCAATATTTGGAAGTAATCGAATTAGAAGCGTTTCAAACTAATTCAGATTTAGTCTTTATTTTAAAAATTCCTCTTGTAGAGCAACAACTCTACACCGCCTACCACTTATATCCTATCCCAATTTTAGATGACAGAACTGGTTTTCATCATATTCTTTCATTCACCCAAAAATATATTGCGCGAAACGATGATTCTCTAATGTACATACCCATTAAGGACTTGAGTGTATGCAAGCCACTAACTCCACAACAAAAACTGTGTTCTGAGTTATATGCCTACCCCATTGACTCCAATGCACCCTGCGAAGCTCAACTTCTGAAGAACATCCGTAGTGTACCGGAGAGTTGCCAAAGCTCCGTTGTATTCAGTGAAGGATACAATGTTCAAAGACTAGAAACTAACACGTGGATTGTTATAGTGTCCGAGCCCTTACATGTGACAATTAATTGTGCGGGAATAGATACTAAGACAATAGTTTTAACAAACAATACCATTATTCGCTTACAATCAGACTGCAGTGCTTTTGTGGGAATCACAAAAATACAAGCGGAACCTCAAAAACTTATAAACATTTCCGACAATTCATACCCTGTATTAATCCCTTACAACTGTTGCAGTTCTCACCCAGAACTTAAACCCCTTAAACTGGACGATTTAAACATGGAAGAACTATCCATAGCCAACCACAAGTTGGACCAGTATTCAAGGGATCTTGACGATCTCATCAACCAACCCTTCGTTAATAAAAACATTTCCTGGTTCACATATGCTACAATAATTATCATTGTAACAATTGTTATTGTATACAGCTCCTTGAAAATTATAAGGCACGTTAAGAGACCTCCAAAAAACGACATCTCTAATCCAGAGAGTCTGAGACCCTTGGCAAAACCGTTCTCCAGGCTCATACCAAAGCTGAGGCCCCACATCGGAGAGGAACCAGAACATCCAGACCTATAGAAGTGAGAACTTTTATT
>JAVLUE010000463.1:0-20001 GCA_034190945.1 Octodonta nipae
CACACCAACAGATACCTTCATGCTAATTCTCATCACCACCCAGCCCAACTACAAGCCGTCGTCAAGGCTTTAGTAACCAGATCACAAAGACTAGCTGATCAGGACAACATCAAACAGGAAATGGACAGTTTAAAACAAGACAAGCAGACGAGGAGCATGAGACACCAATAACCAAGCTTATTTACCGTATGTCAAGGGTACCACAGACAGTATTGCAAGAATTCTACGGAGACACAATATCGATACTATTTTCAATACAGACAGAAAAATAAGCACGGTGTTGAGGAATCCGAAGACAAGGATCCCTTTAGAACAACAGGGAGTGTACGAGATTCCATGTGCAGACTGTCATAAAACCTATGTGGGGCAAACTAACAGAAGAATTCAAGCTAGACGTGATGAACACCAGAACGCTATAAGAAAGCAGGATTAAACAACATCCATTGCGGAACACGCCACCACGACGTCACACCAAATAGACTTTGAGAACACCAGAGTACTTGTAAATATAGAACACCCGAAATCAAGACTCGTAAGAGAGGCATTTGAAATAGCGAAGAGGCCTCACAGTCTAAACGCACACAATGAAATTCAGAACTTATCTAATTGTTGGAAAATTCTATTAAACATCGTACCGCCCGGACCCGTCCAATAACAACTTAACCGGAAATAACAAATCAGCAGGCGGGAGGCGTGCCCACTGAGCGCCAAGGGCCAATCACATGCAGCCGTTCACGGTGCCAACCAATAGGCGCCGAGTCGCGAGTATATAACAGCGCGAGCGCTTCTGAAAATCTTAGTATTCGAGTAACTAGAAGCGAAAGCAGAAGGCTACTAGAACTATGCAAACCGACCTGTAGAGGGCAGATGTGGCTCTGCCGTAACGTCGTCATTTTATCATCGATCCCGGCAGGGATCAGTTATCAACTACGCGGATGAATTCCCGGAAACCACCTAAAACATATATATATATATATATATATATATATATATATATATATATATATATAACAATATTACAGGAATGTATCAGGAAATATTTGAAATGAGGTTTATCGTTAACATACGAATGATTTAGAAATATTTCAGGAAATATTTTGTTATAATCCAAATCAAACATGAAATATTTCATGTGGTATGGACACTAACAATAGTTCAGAGAAATCTGATTGATTACAAATAATAACATTTTTTCAGAGTACCATTATGAACATGAACAATATGAAAGTTTTTTTAAATTTGCTCGAACTATAAAGCTTTTATATTAGGTAGTTTATTAATAGATTCAAGAGATAAAAAGTTATAAATTTAACTCATATTTGAACATCTAAATACTGTTCAAAGGTACACAGTTATGTCCCTCACTTTGAGCGGCTTTAGTTATTAAAAATGTTTCTAGTGCTTAAAATTGTTGACTAAGCTAAATGTATAGTTCTGCATTATTTCTCACATAAACTTTTATTAAGCAGTAGATTTGTGTTGTGTAGTTGTAGCTTTTGGCAGTAGAAACATACATATCACATATATATGTAATCAAAATTTTGTCCATAACATTTTTCATTGTATTTTTCTTTTTTTTATTTTTGTACAGACTTGGGGTTTCAGGCACCCTTAAGTTCATCAGGTAAATCATCCAATTCTTTACTTTAAAATATATCGTGATTTTGAGTATATATTTGAATCTATCTCAGCTAAATCTATATCTTCTTTGGGTACATTATAGTTTTCTTTGAAAAATAAAATCAAAAAAATTTAATGCAATTGAATTTCTTTTTCGTGCATGATCTGTGGTCATCTGTCATTGTCACAATTCAATCTAAGCATAAAATTTAATTTCGACTTATTTTTCATCAAATGCTAGTCATAAATGTCTACTAAAACATAAGAGACCTCATTGCATAAAACTGGACGTAAGTCTTCATATGTTTAAATTTTAATTGAACCATTTAGTGGTTGATATTGCAATGAAAATCTTGTTGTTTTCAATGATATAGATTTTTAATTGTTTCAGTTTGATGTTGTGTATTTAGTGATGTTGAGTGTCCATTAAATGCAATCGATAGCAGTGGCAGATCAAGCCAAAGGGCGTGATAAGGATAACTTGATAAAAATAGAAAAATAATTAAACAGTAAACACTAAAGAGTTGAGTAATAAACTGAGAGTGTCAAACTCTTACAGTTATACCCCTGCTAATATTAAATCCGTCACTGATCAATAGGTGTTCATTAAGAAGAAAAATATGGTAAATAAGATAGATGTTGAGAGCCATACTCGTCATCTGAATTCATTTCTATTATTTATGAAATTATTCTATTTACAAGATATAAATTAATATATAATATATTTCAAATTTCATCATAAACATATCTTCCATCCGAGGCGATATTTTCTCTGAACTTGAAAACATTATGAATTAAGACATCTTGTCGCACGAATAAACTGCTCACGTGTAGCTTGTAATATTGTTTTATTAACAAATAATTAAGTTTTTCGATCCCACTCCACTACGTCACACTTAAACAACCCCATAACAAATTTTAACCTTTATTAGCTGATATGGGTTTGAAAAATACCATCACAGTTATTGAATTTCGTCAGTACCTTCGAATTTACAGTTTTTTGAAATGTATTTTACTAATTCGTTACTATGTTTAAATCTGGTACTTTCAAAAGCATCATGTTACTGATGCCAATTTTAAAGAAACAGTTATATGATGACATAATGCAGGGTATAATGTGAAATATTTTGCAAGGAACTGAAGTATCCCAAGATGCTGAAAAACGTGTGGAAAGCACGAACTATTTCTATATATAAATGAAAAAGAAAATCATTTACCCCTGAATGCGTTGCAGTTATTTTTGCAGCAGTTTATGGCTTGTTGCAAAGTACACACGGACAAAAAAAATAGATATTTTACAAGAGAAATATAAATATTTTAAAGCAAAAAAATAAATAATATGGAAAACATACTTAGTGCAAAAAATTGCATAAAAATTCTATTTTCTATTTTCATCATTTTTTTTTGTGTCTAATAAGCATAATAAGCATTTACTACTAAAATTTATTGCCCTACATTATATTTTACTAATAAAACATTAACTTTTTTGTAGAAAAAAACGCGTTTTATTTAGTGTGTATCTAAATCCACGTCAGTATATTCCTAACTATGATTTGTATTGATTAATATAGTATGTAATTACTATATAAATGACAAAGTTTATCTGTATGTCCTTTATAGAATTCAAAACGGCTGGACCGATTTTTTATGTGTTCTGTAGGTGGCACTAAGATCGGGTTCTAGGAATTCCTTTTATTTTTCACAATTTCTTTTTATTTTTTCGCACATTTATATACGATTTTTAGAATTCTAATATAAAAAAAACATTTGCTGATCCCGCTAATACCTCCAAGCCACGTTAACTATAAATTAAACAAAGTATCTAGCAGAACTCATAATTTGCAAATCATTGAATCTAAATGTATAAACTACATAAGATATCTCTAAAATTCGATGGCACCTCACTCAAATGAACGAAGTGTCATCATTTCATAATCATATACAGGGCAATTCTATAATATGTAGCCAAACATTTACGCAGAAATTTAAAGATCAAAATATATTGCTTGTGCCTTAATCAGTTAAATATCAAATAACGTCTGTAAATAATTAGGTACAACGCCTTAAAATTCAAATAAAAAAAATATATAAATTTCTTCCAAATGACTCAAAATATTTTGCTTAATTTAGAGAACTGCGTTTTCCGAGTCAGAATGTAAAGCAAATCCGAAATCAAATTGGAATATTCTAATTAAAATAAAAAAATGCATTATATTGTTTTTGTTTGTTGTTAATATAAACAAATAAACATTGAAAACGTAATATATATTAAAATATAAATAAACAATAGCATAATTAAATCCAGTGGATATTTTCCTATGTTCTGAAACCGTTCACATAACAACGACCTACAGTTGGTTGCCGCATATCACTAAAACGGAACATAAATGACAGCGTGAAATATAAGATGTCACTTATAATTATATTTATTATATTTCTGCTTCTTCGAGTAACCAAAAGCGAAAAAAATAATGCGAACATGAGTTATCAATTACCCGGATGAATAGGTACAATGTATAAAATGTACATATCTTCAATGTTTGCAATTTTGTTTAATTACCATATGCTTTCTTAATACCAATCGTAAACATTCGATATAATGGTCATTCAACATCTCAAATCATTCATTTTGTGTAAGCATGCACGTACGCACCGCTTCATGGCACCCCTCATTTCATTCAAGCATTTATTTTCGTCTTTCAGTTGTTGCAGGGTGCTGACAACTACAGACGCCCCGGAGGTGGTGGAGGTGACGGCTTCGGAACCACACGCAGCGTCAAAAAAGTATACCTCTGAGACAACGGTAACGAGGAGGGAGGCGGACCTGTACTGCAACAAAACAATGTAATACCTAATAATGCGCAGCAAGTGGCGCGTAGTCTTGGAAGACCCCATCACCAACATCATCATCAACGCACTCACCAACAACAACAGCATCAATTAGGGGGCATGGTCAACAACACCGTCCCGCATCGGTCGTCTTCAGGTCACAGCGCATTGCCCACCAGTAGTGGAGGATCTTCGTCGGCTTCCAGCAACAGCAGCAGTAGTTCCCCTTCTCCCCCCTCCTCGTCGCCGTCACCGACGCCACCAAACACGGCGTCTTACATCTACCGGGCCTAGCCCCCAACCATCAATGCTACGATCGCATACGAAACGTTGGCTGAATATTTTTAATGATATTTTGGTCTGTTGACAAATTTTATTGCTGTCGCAATTGTGATCGATGTAAAGTTAGTAAATTGCAAAGAAACACTATATTTGAAAGAAATAAAATCATTAAAAACATTAACAAAAACATTAAAAGCATGAATCAGCACTATTTTTACTACATTTTTCTCCATAACAATAAGATATTTTTTTTCAATACAATTTGCTTTGACATATTATAAATCCTGTGCGAAATTTACCATCAGATACCTTCAAGACATTGTTATTAGACAATATCAAGTCATTTGAACAAGTATTTAACTTAGGTACATTATTTAGTCTCACATAAATGCAAAAATGTACCTACAAATTATGTAAATTTATCTGATATATTATTGTAATAAAAATACACATTTTTAAAGAAATGATCTGAAACTAATACATTTGGGGAAACTAAGTGACATAAAATTTAAAATTTGTTGTCTTTGTGTGATTTTTAACAACAAAAGAACTCAAAATCCTTTTGCACGACATTTTCTCGTGAAGCCGTGTTTGTTACTAAAAACAATGTTGTAGAGAATTAGAGAACCTACAAGTCGAACAATAAGAAGTTCAAATCAGCTGATCGTTCCTTGTTTAATTTAAGGAAATGACGATTTTTTTTAGTGATATATATATATATATATATATGTCGGGTTTGATCCAAAAGGGAATAAATGTGGGCTAAATAAAACAATAGATAATGTTGATGATCAATTTATCTTGGGTGGCACCTAACATAAGTTCGATCGGCGTAGCGATATAATATTATTAATCTAAATTGGTACGCAAGGTATTCTACTCGGAACCGCGGCGAAATCTCGATTACGCGATAGTCCTCTACGATCTTACCTCGCTCGAGGTTCGAACAGAACTGACTTCGTTCTTTCCGATATGATTCTCCTGAAAATCATCGCGCATAACTCCTGACTCACAGACTATCATGTAATCAACAGCTCGCCGGTGATTATTTATTTATGAATCACCCCCGGTCCCTAGCTGGCAAATTTGTAATAGAACATAATAAACGTAAACAAAAGTACGAAAGCACAAATATCCCGTTTCCGATAATACAAACTATATAGTCTTTAGACCTTCGCCACTTGAGAAGCCAACTATTTCGTTATCTCCGACATATATATATTTATATTTATTTGCAATCCTTTGTTATTATTGCACAATAAACCAAGAAAAAATCAAACTAAGTTCGCAAGGTAATATTTTATTTAATGAACAGTAAGTTGGAGTGTTAGCAATATTGATTAACCATATACAATTGAAAGTTTATCTGTCAAAGAGATTTTTCTTCTGTAAATGTAAATATATATAGCCCCATATAGTTATTTTAACGAATTAAATCATGTTTACAATCACTGGCAATGTCACGCAATTGTTTACAATATTGTTTGAAGTTATATTTATTCTAGCTTTGGTTAAATAGTAAAAGTAAATATAAATTAAATAGTTCTCCAAATAATTTCTGGAAGCCTTGCGGGTAAAATAATTTAAATTTTGACGTTTGATTTTTTTAACCGTGTATTGAATTTTTCATTTGTAAAAATTATCTGTTTATTGAAATATATCATATTGATTCTGCATATTCTAAAAAATATATGTCAAAATCTAATAATATTTCTCACATAATTTTTATTATGACAGATGTATCTAATAAATATTATTTAAATGAGTGCCTAAGAATATATAAGTTAATTCAAGAAAAGAATGCTTCATTGTCTGAACAAACCAAGATTAATATACCGCTTCGAAAGTAAATGTTACGTTATTTGTGTGCAGATGTATACTGCAAAAGATGGCATACATCATTGCAATATATTGTAAAATGCGCATATTTGGAAATCAATGGATGAAAACAATCTTAATTTAGTACAACATAAACTTATTTTATATTAAGAAAAAGCCTTCTGATATTAATCAATCAATATTTAAAATTATTCAAACTATGCTATAAACAATCAAATATGCTTACTGTTCCGTTAAAGCATGGTTAAACATTCCTTCAAATACATATTTTTCTTAACTAAAAAAAATATTTTTCCAATTCTTTTGATACTGTGGAGTAGAAATGATTAATAATTGTTGCTAACATGAAGTACATTTTTTATTCAAAGAAGAAATATCTTTAAACGACATGCATCACAGTAATGCTATTTTAAAGAACTTAATTCATATTGAATTAATTCTTTTAAATTATTGTTTATATTTATATTTTCTATTCACATCTGTATATAAACTAGAAATTTATTAGAAAAAGTAATTAAATTTTTGAGATTCGGGATAAATATTGGAAAAAAAACATTGCGACTCTATGCAGAAAACAACACAACCGGCTTTTACGAAGTTCTAAAGTTGACGCATTTAAAAATGTCTCCTCCTTTCCTATAAAACAAACTGTAAACATTAAATACGACTCTCCGCAAAAAAAGATACAAAAATAAATATAAACAGAAAATTCTTGACAATTTAGAGTGATTTGAATTAATTAATTTATTGATATAAACACCAATCAATTTTCAATCACTTTTGTAGGGAACTTAGAACAGGAAGAGTCTCAGAATAATTGTCGACTAATTTGATCGTTGATATACATAACAAATATATAAAAAATAATTTGCAGTATTCCATCCATACAGTCATTGAAATTTTTAGTTATGAATCCTTTCATAACGGAATTACACGAGTTAATTGACATTTTCGTAAAGCAAACCTTTATTATTTCCAGATTGACGTTTAAACACAAGTAGTTAACATATTAAAACCAGTTATTGATAAGCTTCTTCTAATAATATCAATTTGAATACTTGAGTTTTTGTTTCATATAAAGCTTTAGAATATTTTAATTATTCTTTAGAAAGATCATACAAAATAATTGTATATTAATATGAATGCACTACTAATTTTTAAAAACAAATGTCGTTTGAAAAATTCCTACGAAATTGATTAAAAATGTAGACAAACTGGGTGTTGAACTTTCTTTTATTGTTCTATCTGACTATACTAATTAACAAATCTATTTAGAAGTTAGCCTGTAATTCTAGAATTACTTTCATGGTTAGTCAACCTTAAAAATATAGTCTTCCAAAGAATACAAAACAAAGAAGTTGTAGACATCTACTTGTAATACTGATTTTGAAATATATGTAATAATTAAAATTGTTTCTTTGCAATTTACACAAACACAAAAAACGATGATATTGCAGAAGTGATTTTCCTTAATAAATGTTTATATGAATAGCGTTTAGACCGAGAAAAAAAATAATTTAAAATTTTAGATGGTGCGAATATTAGATAGTAGCGCGTAGGCCAGTGTATTAGAAACGTCGTGTTCCGATAGACTATTTATAATATTGATATTATTAATTATTATTATTCACATGATTGATAAGTGCTTCTTATGGATGTGTTAGATAAGAATGTCCATATTTTAATGATAGATATTGTTATAATTTAGCGAAAACGATTGTGATTAGATTCTTTAGCTATAAAGTTGATCCATCTTAATGTTCGGCTAGTGAGAAACAATTAATCACCTTTTATGCATAGTGAATTGAAAACAATCTCTGTTTCCAATGTTATATATGTATTACAAATTGGATCTCCATTTCAATGACTCATTGCAAAATATCAAAAAGCAATAATATAAATATCATGTACAAGAGTGAATTATAAACATATTTAAGGAATTTCGAAATATAAACATTTTCACTATGCAGTAATAGGGTTCCAATTATAATTACCTTTGCTAAGCCACAATATATATTTGTTATCAAATATCTTCAGATTTTAATATCCTCACTTTGAGACACGTCTCTATTTTTTTATTACCAGATCATAAGAAAAACTCGGATAGATGTAACAAAGTGAGGTGGAATGGAAAAAGATATTATTTTGCTTATTTTTGATTAACGCCTCTAGTAATGTAAATAAGACTGAAACTAACTTATGTCCGTTTATTCGTATTTATGCATGTTATATATTTGCATTTTTAGTTTTTTGAAGCAGCACCAAAAGAATTCAGTTAATGGGGTTTCTGGAACAGAAAAAAAGCAAATAATATGTGACAGAATTTTTACTGCATTATGCTAGGCTATAACCATATACATCTTAGCTTAAAAATAATCTGTTAAAACTAAATTAATAGTACACGAATTAGGATTTTTGTATAACAATTTATAACCTGATTATTAATTTGAACATAAAACCTAAAATTGTACAATAGTTTTACCTAGAAAAACGTTTCAATAAAACATATCTTTTCGATCTTTCCGCAAATGAATTGATTACTACATGAATATTCTAATTTAATCATTAATCACTGATAATTTTATTATCAAAACTGAAATGAAAAACAATTTTTCAAATTTAATTAAAACTACTAATCTTAAACACTATAGCAATTGCAATATGTAAAATAGGAAGCCAAATAATCCATCAATAGTCCTCAAAACTACAAAATCACACTTTCAATAAATGATTTAACTCAATTTTCCCAGAGTTTCTATTACATACCAAAACTCCACAAAATTCTACTTAAATCTAAAGCCCACGATATCCATATTAAACATCCGAAATTTCAATGACAATGATTGAGTATGCATTTTGTTTTGATCTATATATTAATAAGTATTCGGATCTTTGTTGAGTAGTAACAGGTTTTCATTTTTAAGATAACAGTAACTTAACTGTTTAGATTTTGTTTTGTATAGCGGAAGTGACACATGACACCTCCCAAATTTTTGACTCAGTAAATTTGGAATAAAATCGACGAACACAAATCAAATTTTCTTGGGTCTCTAATTTTTAAATAGAAATATTAAAAATCATTTTGGTTATATTTAAGATCTAACCAATATTTTCTTAAATGACCATCCTAGAATTTTCTAGGTTCTATAACCTCATTCTTTAACTATAGTGAATTTGAATACATTTTCATTATTTGCAGCTCAACTCCAGAACAGTCGTGTTTATAGAACTATAAAATATTTTTTGTATTATAAACATTAATTTAATGGATAAATTAGATGGTGTATAAAAATAAAATGTTGCGAAAAAGTAAAATAAACTTAATAAATCCAGAAACCTTCATTAGTCTTGAATGAACATTAACTTTTTATGATTAATTATATTTTTACACTTACTCATTTTTATTGTTTATTTTTATGGAATATATAACAAATCAGAAATGTCAATTATTTATAGCATAGTTTATTACCAGCTAGTTATATTTCAAAAAGGCATGATCTACAAGTTAATCGAAAATTTTAACAGATATTTCGAGGTAGGATTTGAGCCTGCTTTAGAAACAGTTTTGTAAACTGTAAATTTTATTTGGATTATTGTTATAATAACATAGTAAACCATTCCTTTTTGATACACGAAAATTTTTACATTATTTTGTCTTATTGTTGCTCAATATTTTATACTTCATTTTTGTAGTGTTGTACGTACTTTTTGTTGTGTTTAACGTGTAAATGTCCGTTTTTAGTTGAAATAAACCAAAAATTATTGGAAAACAGCGTGCGTGTAGTAAATAATTATACGCTATTTTTCGATATCACAAGTAACTTGTATAAGAGTGTTTGTTCTCTTGTTTAGATGTTTCCATTTATACATATATATATACAAAATCCAATATTTCCACAACTGTAATATAGTGTAGATATAATTTTAAATATTATAGTACGCCTAGTCAAGTTATAATATATCTATTTCGATTTGGCACTTGAAATTTTATGGTATTTAGAAGTAAGAATTTGTTATTTCACTATTTTCAAACTGGCCCAATGAACTTGTATTATACTAAAACCATTTGATTCATTTTAGTATTTCTGTAAAGTCGTTGTGCCTTTTGAAAACTGAGTGAATACAAACTAATTTGAGTAGATATTTTTTCCCTTTTTTTGTAACTAAAACTAAAGATAAATTCCATTTGTTGCAAAATTTGTAGTAAGATAACCTTATTTTAATCACAAAGAAAATGTTGGCCCAGTTTGAACTTATAATGTACAATAAAGTATTTCTGTTTCACAAAAAATGTAAAAATATTTCATTTTGATAGCAAACTCAAATAACTATTCGTTTAAATGATGTTTGATGATATAAACTTAGATTTATATACTTATTATCTTGCTTCTTCCTAATAAATTGGGGGAAAATTCGCCCTTCTTCCCCGAAAAATCCACCAAAAGGCAGTCTCACTGCATTTAATAGCTTGTAAGACTAAAAGCCAGTTGATAAAATATTTATAAAAATATGTTACGATATATTTCAAGTGGAAAAAATAGAACGATAAAATTTTAAAATAGTTCTTAGCTAGTCTGTAAGTATTTGCAAAATATATGTAAAGCAGATCGTACTGAATCCAGTTGTGAAAACTAAAACTGGGTATTCGCCTAAAGAGCCTTTAGTATATATAAAGAGAACTAAATGTGTAATTAAATCGGGTGTCGAGGATAAAAGAAGATACTAAGATACTGCATTACTAATTATGTTTTTATATATATTATAATGATCTCCAATTGATCTCACTTTCTAATATTCTTAATTACAAAATAAGTTTAAACCATTTGTTAAGGAGATATGCAATTTTTTGATATTATTTGATATTAAAATGTAGGTTGAAGAGTAACTTTGTTTTGACAAAAATTGTTAGAATTTGATTTTTTTTTAAAAACAGTTCTTTAAACCCTACAAAACGGAAGATTTTAGTGTTAACAAGAAAGTACCAATTTACTTGAATTTAAAAGCGAGACTTACATATAAAGGCAAAAACTTTTATAGATGTACATAACATGTCAAGAAAGGATATCATGGCGATCTCAGAATTAGCATCTTGGTTAAAAAACAAGAAATTTGTCCAATTTAAAATATACTTATGTGTTAGGTGATCTCCAATATTAATCATGTCAATTTATTATTTGTTATTTTCTTAAATGATGTTAAAAGATATAAAAAAACAAAGACGGTTTGTTTTGTCTCCACATCCTATCTTCAATTTATTTATTTAACGTATGTGAGAAATAATCAATTTTTGATATGGTTGTAATAATAAACAGTAGCTAATAGTGTTTTTATTAAAAATTTAAGTGTCTCAATCATTCAAATTGATTTTTGAGTAACAATTTATTTTTCTCAAGCTTCTCTTATGGGCAAATATGTATACCTAAACAGGTTATAAAAATATGCTAGGTAAAACCAACATTTTAGGGTAGAAATAAGAACGACGGCAAAATACTTTTGGTATTTTTACTGCCACAATTAAAGTAAATGTCAAAAACAAATATGCAAATAATTACATTTTTTCAAACTCAAAATTGTGCAAAATGTCGGTGTATATAAACAAAATGCTAGAATATTCTCCTTAGCTAGCCTCAATTAAACAGTGATTTTCACATTCATTTAACCTTTTAATTTAAAAAACTTACATTCTAGTAAATTATTTGGGTATCAGACTATGAAAAACATAGAAATATTAAAATTAATGTTTAATTGAGGGTAGCTAAGAACAATATTCTAGCCTTTAGTTTGTATACACTGTGCTTTCAAAGTGTCCCCACCATGGACCCAGCGGTGAAAGGGTAGTGAAGTTATTCATCACAAAAATATATTTATACTAATTAGGCTTGACACTAAAATCAGTTTCCAGTATACATTTAAAAATGTTTCAGCAAATTTCTGACAATGGTTTATCCTTCAAAAGTTGACTTTGGTCAACAATTTTTATTGGAACAATTTTTGAGTTCTACTCTTTCTTGCTTTGTAGTTAGCAACGTTAAATAAAATACTCAATGTATGTAAAATAGCTGCTATTATCTGCTGTACTTTGTACATAATTTTGAAACACCATATCTTTTTTTATTTTCGACCACCCTGTACATAGTTGTCATTACATCATGTGTCATAATTTTTTAAACATTCCGTGTTCCATGTGTCTGTTCTGTTTTTTTCTTATGAAGCGAGATAGTTATTTAAAGCTCCTACACCATCAAAAATATTCATTGTCAATATATCTACTATAACATTACTTGTATCTTTAGTATTACCTTTTAATAAAAGATGATGAAAAAGCATTACCAATTCTAAATATAGATTTAACAAAAAAATGCTGCGATTGTTGTAATTATATTGAAAAAAAGCCTTTCGCAGATGTACTATATTACTATTACCAATTAATAATTATTATTACTAGCTGCTCTTGGTCCAGTATCTTGTATTGTATTCGTATTGTTTGTATAGATGCCAATATTATTATGTTTTGAGTTCTGAGAACGAAATGTATGCTTAAGAAATATATAAATATATATAAGATTTTCTTTGTACAACAAATGTAAATTGAATGAAATTATGAACTGGACAAAGTGCATAATCCAAAAATATTTAATAATTGACTTTAGACAAACACGATGTATTCTTTGAATAGAAATAAAATATATATAATACCTTGGAGTTTTATTTTGCAAAATATTTGTTACTACCTTTTTTATATATTATAACCCTAAACACAATTATATCTTGTGGTAATAAATAAAAAAATTTGGCCATCACTGGACGCCCGGCAGATGTGAAACAAGCATGTTTATATATGAACTTAATAATAAGTAAAAAACAATAAAGAAAATATGGAGGGATATAATGGAATGAAGAGCAGAATTTCGTTAATAACATCAATAAATTTTTCTTATATTTTTAATTATAACAATAGGTACATACATTTATATAAAAACCAAAAAAAAAACATATTTTTTATAGACACGTTTCTAACCTCATATAATAAATAAAATTAACTGGTAATAAAATGAAATACATTAACACTAACCTATGGTTTTAATCGGTAGATTGTGTTTTATAAAGCAAACGTTGTGCACCCATATAAGACATTTTATACTTGACTTTTTTATCACTTGATCGCCACTGTCACTCATATCTCGATTAAATAATAATATCAATGATTCAAGTTTTTAAGGACTTTTAAAACAATAATATTCCAATAGAAATAGTGCGCAGCTTCTACAGGGAAGCAACGAAGCGGTGGCATCAGAGCGCCATGCCATTTGTTGTGACGACAAACCCGCGGATAGATGTTTCCCATCAAAAATCGATTACAGTATAATTGCTGGCAGTTTTATGGATGAAAACTTCCTTGCTAAAATAACTCATAAATAATTGAGTGCAGGTAAGGCAAAATAAATTCAGACCCTGGAAAATTGTCACAATGTTGGCGTACACAAATTTTCTGTTGGCTTACTTAACTCTATTGTATCTTTTCCAGAACTATGAAGGACACATGCAATCTGTCACCAGCTAAGAGGCACGTATCTGGGTGAGAGACGAAATGATCGTCTGGGCCCCGATTCTTGAAACCATTCGACGGCTCTACCACTCGACTTGGGACGTATGTCGTATGAAATCTGACATAAATGAGGTTTAATATATGGGTTAAACTTCATTTACCTCAACTTTTCATGCCACTTACGTTGAAAGTCGTATAGTAGAGCTGTCGAATGGTTCGAGAATCGGGCCCCCGGTATGCTAAGTTGGCGAGATAGTACTGTGTGTAGAAGATGTGATGTTTGTACTCATGGTGATTAAATAACTATTATTTCGGATGACTTTAACAATAATGCTAATCAAGATTCAATTTTAACCAATTAATCATCTTTTTCGTAAGAATAAATTTTATATTTATACAATTTTATAAATTTCGCAGTCCTAATTAGCCCATCACCAATCAAAAAATTATCCCCTCCCCCCAAAAAACAATTCAACCCACCCAGAAAAAAATGTCTGACTACAGCCTCGATGTTAAAGTAATTAAAATTTTAACTTCAGTGTTGAATGTGTGAATCCACCTAGTCATTTCGCACGGTACAATGTTTTACAATAATCTTAGTAACAAGTACAGTAATTGGTATACTAGTAGGAACAAAGACAGGTGGTCATCACCACTTTGCCTATAGTTGATGACAAAAACATGATTGTGATGATTAACTGTACCTAGTATATAAAACAACTGCCCCTGTTACCCTAGTGTAAGATGTTCATAGTATAAAAGGAAGTTGTCAAAAGTGTGGGAGATATTTCCTGATCTCGGATTGCTTTCTCAGTCCAGTCTTTTGGAAGATAAGTAGCAACTCCAGAATGACTACTGCGTCCACAATGGCCTTTGAAACATTTAAATTTAACGTTATATCTGCAAGCACTGTCAAATTTTTTATTCAGAAAAAGCTAAGGCTTCCTTGTGATCTACCTTTGGCACACCTAATAAGTCTAATGACTATAAAGACTAACGGCGGACAGACAACATAGCTCGAAACTGAAGCTACAATATCAGTTAATGCATAGGAGAAGGGCAGAAAATGTTGAGGTTCCTTCAAATCAGAAGAAAATAGGGATTTGGATAACCGCATATGGAGATGTCAATTTAAAGTCTCGCAATTTTTTGTACTGTCAAAAATGTAAATGATATTTTTGACAGTTACAAAAATTGTACTATATACGCCCCAACAAATACTATATATTGAAAATTAACTGATGATATAGTGGTAATGTATCCCTAAGTTCCTCCGCAAAATCAACATGAGCCATGAGGTCAATTTTCATTTATGTGACTTCTTGCTCCGAAAATCCTGCAGTTGTTGTATCGATTGTGTGATCGGCTATATTTTATCGAGTACTATGAAGGCGAAACTGTTCCAGACAATGCGCAGCACTACCTTACGATGCTACAGATTCTATGTCTCATATCATACAAAATATAAAAGATTCTAATATTCCAGTTTCAGACAAGCAGGGAATGAGTGCATTTTCTTATACTTGCCCTAACATCTTTTAAAGGAAGCGTTTTAAATTAATAAAAAATATACACTTTCATTTTCCACACATAGACATTTTATTTTATCTGCTTCAGGATTCGCTTGATTTTTATCAGAATACATATGTATTTAATTTTCTAATTTGGCCCCCAAAAATTAACATTAGAGTTTTATTTTAATAACAAACTTTCAGGGAAGCCTTTTATATTCTACTATCTCAATTTTGAGGCTCTGTAGTTTGGAAGACATAGGGCAAAATAGGTCAAGTTTTAAATTATAAATTATTAAATATTTATTGAAATTATTTAAAAATACAAATAAAATATATATTTCAAAATTTAAATAGTGTAGTTTCTAAAGTGGGAATTAAGTCGATGTTTAATATTTTTGTTAATGTCTTTTAAACAAATGATTTAAATATATGATATATTTGTAATTCACATAATAAGCCTTTTGAAAATTGAATTTTTATTTTCCACTTAATTGTCTAATTTGTCCCTAAAATTACTATGGGGGTTTTCTAATAATTTTTCTTATAAATTTCAAGTGAGCAGCAGTACGCCTAATTATTTTCAAAATTGTAGGTAGTATGGTTTCGGAAATAAAGTGAGGAATGAGAATTTTTTATATCTTTATGTTAATATCTTGTAAACAATAAATTTTAAAACTATGAAATATATGTATTTGTATTCCTCATAACAAACCCTTGATGTATTGCATGATGCGTTACAAAATATTTTTTTATTTCCCGTTTAATTCTATAATTTGGCCCCCAATATTAATATTAGGGATTTCTTTGTATTTTTCCTGTAAACAAAAAAAAGGTCTTATAGTTTAGGGAATAAAGGGGGGAATGGGTAATTTTTTATATATATATATTTTTTAGTATTCGTCATAATGAGCGCTTTGATTTGATATATTACTTGATCCGTTAGAAACAATTATAATTTTTTATTTTCCATTTAATTCTATAATTTGCCACCCAAAATGAATATTAGGGGTTTTCCTTATTTTTCGAGTAAAGTTCAGGGGAAGCGCTATACCTGTATTTTTTTTCAAAATTGTACAGCTTATGGTTTCGGAGATAAGGGAGGGAGAATGGGTAATTTTTTTATATTTTTATTAATATCTTTTAATTAATTTATTTTAAATATATGGAAAAAATATATTTGTTTTCGTCATAATGAGCCCTTTCATTTGATATATAACATGATGGGTTAGAAACAATTTTAATTTTATATTTTCCATTTAATTCTGTAATTTGCCCCCCAAAATTAAATGTAGAGATTTCTCCTTATTTTTCCAGTAAACTTCAGGTCAGACCCTATATCTCTAATTTTTTTCAAAAATTTTACTTTTTATAGTTTCGGTGATAGGGGGGGGGGGGAATGGGTAAATTTTGGTATATTTTCGTTAATATATTTTTAATTATTATTTCTTTAATTAAAAAAAATATATTTGTGTTCCTCAGAATGGGACCTTTCATTTGATATATTTTGATATATTACATGATGCGTTTAAAAAAATTTTTGTTTTTAAATTTTCATTCAATTCTATAATTTGCCCCCCAAAATTAATATTAATGGTTTCTCCTTATTTTTCCTGTAAAGTTCGCGCAACGATCTATATTTCCTATTTTTTCAAAATTTTAGGCACAGTAGTTTCGGAGATCAGGGGGGGGACGGTCGATTTTTTTAGTTTTTCCCCCCAGAGGTACCCCAAAAATCTTTTTTTTCTCTTTTACGATATGCACTCCTGATCGGGCCACCAAACTATAGGTACATTGATACTAAATTTCAACCTCTTCCGTCTAGTAGTTTAGGAGAAAATTGCTGTGATGTGACAGAGGCAGAAATCCGGAGTGATATTATAAGGGTATCCGTATATTGTATATACGGAACCCTAAAAAGAAATTTTTGATGTTTATCTTCAAGACGAAAGTGCAGGCCACTCAAGCGGAATATCAATATTGTCTGGCAAATGATCGACTTCAACTGCGACCGACTAGGTACTACCATTTATCATCTTTTGTTTGGGAGATAAGGTTTACGCTATGAATATGACATTCCGGGTTTAACTACAATTGGATTAAATTTTAATGTATGAAGTTTTGGTTCGAATTACTCGTGTAAGGGACAAAGTGTCATATTCATCGACTTAACTGAATCTCCTTTCAACTGTCGAGGATAGTTTACTTTATAATAAAGCACAATACATTATTTATTTTCGGTAAGAGACAGGCATTTAAAATTTGTATAGTCACCAAAAAAAAAAATTAAAATAATATATATATCTATAAAACAACCGACTTCAGCACTTAAAAACTGTGTGCAATCAATAAATATTTTGTGACATATTGTTTTTTGATCAGATTTAAAGTACAATTCTATTGATTATTTTAGCGTATTCTTATCTCTCCCTCTCCCTCTAATTTGTATTTTTTTCTATATTATCCACATATTTTTTAACTTTTTTATTTGTTTTATTATTTGGACCACTTTCTATAAGTGTAATTCTAATTCACCCTATATTGCAATCACCCTGCAAACGTTATTTGTCTATCATTTTCTGAATCACCCTGTACAACTATAATTCAACTCTACACGACGTTGCAACCGCCCTGTATAAGTATTAATCCCCTCCAGCCTAATGACTTTCTATTTTTCTATTGTTTAAATCACCCTGTATACCTATAATTTTACTTCGCTCAATATGTCAAGTATAAGCAACTACTTATGTTACACACTATATAACATTTCTTATCCACCCTTTATAACTATAATTCCACTCCACCTAATATGTCAGCCATCCTGTATATGTAATTGCTTCTGACATTTTTTTAACCTTCCGCCTTATAACTCGAATATCCTGCATATGTTTATTGAAACAATTTTTAAAGCATTTTGATTTAAATTTGAAGACGCGAGATGTAAGACCGACATCTAGGATTTTCGAGAAAATTAGCACACAAAGGTTCCAAATCTCGAGCCATTCCATGTAATTGCTGTTCTCCCTTAACTCCCAGGAAAGAATGTCACGATAAAATTTTCAGGTTACTTCACCTGTCAGGTCTGGTCAGGGAACCTTCATCAGTTGCGCTTCCCAATATTGAATGTCCTCTCGAACACTTCTTTATGTATTTGATAAATTTCGTTAAATTTGAAGACAATATATTATATATAATATGTAACATATATTGTCTTGCGTACAAAGGAATGACACCTCGAAGAGAGTATTCAATATCTCTGACAGGTGAAGTAACCTGAAAATTTTATCGTGACATTCCGTCCTGGGAGTTAAGGGAGAACAGCACTTACACGGAACGGCTCCAGATTCGGAACCTCTGTGTGCTAATTCTCTCGAAAATCATAAATGTCGGTCTTACATCTCGCGTCTTCAAATTTAACGAAATGTATCAAATACATAAAGAAGTGTTCGAGAGGACATTCAATTGTGGGAAGCGCAACTGATGAAGTTTCCCTAACCAGAAACAATATATATTACGTATACATATTACATATATATTGTCTTGCGGACAAAGGAATGACACCTCGAAGAGAGTATTCAATATCTCTGACAGGTGAAGTTAACCTGAAAATTTCATTGTGAAATTCTAACCTAGGAATTACGGGTAACAGCAATTACATGGAACAGCTCCAGATTCGGAACCTCTATGTGCTAGTTTCCCCGAAAATCCTAGATGTCGGACTTTACATCTCGCGACTTCAAATTTAACGGTATGTATCAAATACATAAAGAACTGTTCAAGAAGACATTCAATTGTGGGAAGCGCAACTGATGAAGGTTCCCTAACCAGAAATAATATATATTACTGAAAATTTTTTATCGTGACATTCTGTCCTAGGAGTTAAGTGAGAACAACAATTACACGGAACGGCTACAGATTCGGAACCTCCATGTGCTATTTCTCTCGAAAATCCTAGATGTCGGTCTTACATCTGGCGTCTTCAAATTTAACGAAATGTATCAAATACATAAAGAAGTATGCGAGAGTACATTCAATTGTGGGAAGCGCAACTGATGAAGGTTCCCTAACGAGAAACTTTCAGATATTGAATACTCTCTTCGAGGTATCGGAACCTCCATGTGCTATTTCTCTCGAAAATCCTAGATGTCGGTCTTACATCTCGCGTCTTCAAATTTAACGAAATGTATCAAATACATAAAGAAGTGTTCGAGAGGACATTCAATTGTGGGAAGCGCAACTGATGAAGGTTCCCTGACCAGAAACAATATATGTTATATATAATATATAACATGTATTGTCTTGCGTACAAAGGAATGGGTGAGTTCAGCAGATACAAACTGTTGTTAACGTTTGCTAACGTTTCATGTTTTGTGC